>QARZ01040951.1:21203-36226 GCA_013407115.1 Glycine latifolia
TTTTTGTTGTTTTTGTAATGGGCTTTGATATGTCCGCAAATAGGCCTAAACTTACGTTTTTAGGTGTTTATTAGAGGCCTAGCCATATAAATACGCAGACTTTGCTATTTTTGGTTAACTTTGATTAATGAAATTAAGCATTTTGCTTGCATTGAGAGCTTAACCTCTTGTTGGTTCTTGAGTGAAACCAAATTGATTTTTATCAAGGAAGCTTTCCGTTGTGGCGAATCCTCCTCCGACTTATCGCTCCGTTACAGACGTGGCGTCATTCCTAATCATTCCTTAATCTTTTCCATTTTTTCTATTTGAGTTTCAAACCCCAATTCATGGAGTCTTGAAGTTTGCAATCCGGAAACGATCCAAGCCAAGCATTCATGTCTTGGTAGTCATCAGCGAGTTTCCTGTACACAACAATATGACCTCGACTAGTTACTGCATCATTTTCCTAAGTGAGAGTGTCATGTGGGCACACTTAGGCTATTTCCTAACGAATGCTACCACATTGAATTTGAGAGTTAAGTCAGGTGCATGCATCATTCCGAGCATAATTAATTTGAATTGTGGAATAAGTTGATGACTAGTTTGTTGAGCGTATGTTGAATTGATTGATTACTGAGAATGATTGTGGTTATTATTATTGTTTTCTTGCTAATTATTGTCATTTGGTGTTTGTTGACCTTGTATAATAAACTCACCCTTGCAATTTTGTACTGTGTGGTAGGTACTTGTGATTGCAAACCTTCGTTCATGGGAGCAGATGAGCAGCAGTAGGCCATGCCGACGTGATAACATAGGAATTTATTTTGGGAGAGAGTAGTGTTTTGGTTATCAACTCTTTCTTAGTTAGTTCTTTGATTCTCTTGATCGAGCATGTAAATTCAAGACTTAGATATATGTAAAAACTGAATTATGATCTGGCATGTGAATGATAGGTAATGGTTTAAAATTTATATATATGTATTTATTTACGTATTTGTGCGTGTTTTATGAATGTATTATTGCAAAAAAAAAATTAACCTCATTTTTATAATCAAATTAATGGGATTTTTCATTTAAAATTTAAAAATTATACGTTTAGAGTAGTGATATCATAGCGACGAGGTGGGTCATTACATTAGTGGTATAAGAGCAGGTCAAACCTTTTCGGCCAATGAGTTGTGAGTCTGTTGTGTTTCTCTGTGCATTCTGTGTTTGCTATGTTTAATGTTTAATGTTTGAGTATTTGACTGTTTTGCAGTTGCTAGGGTTGTTTGTGTTTGATTCTTACCCAATTTGTTGTTTTACATGGGTTACGGAGATTTGGTTGTACTGTCATAACATGTTTGCTATCAGACTGGCCATCTAGATAATTTGTGAAGTGTAATGGGACACTATGGCAAGCAGTTAGGAATACAAAAGGTTGGAGAATGAGCGTTAATGTCTCGAGAGAGAACTGTTGTAGAGGAGTGATTTCTTGAGTCATCAATGATAAGTGTCACATTTTAGTTATTTTTGAGATTATAATGCACTTATCTTTTGATTTCAATAGTTTTCTTATAAACTTCCCTTAATTCTAGTTGTTTTATATATTGTACATTTATAAATGTTGTCGTTTAAATTTGGAAGATTCATCCGTTCAGTTTTGATGTTTCAATGGTATTTGTTTGATCCAGAAACCAAGCCAAGATGAAGGGCAAAATGGTGAAATTTACAAATTTCCAGAGTGCAATTCGCCCAAGCTAGCATTCAATTTTCCTGGGCTAATGGGATTGCTTATTCTGAAGAAACCAACTCGCTTGGGCGAGTTCAACTCGCCTGAGCGAGTTGATCTGGCACTTCTTGGACAAAAAGTGTATAAATCGATGCAAATGAAGACTAGCAGTGAGGAGAACGAACCAGAGCCAGGAGAACGAAAGAAACACGCAAAAGGAGGAGAAAGAAGAGAGTAAATGAGAGGAAATCCTGTAGAAACGTATCATGGATCGCTTCCTTCATCATGTCTTCTATTGATCTTGTTCTCTACATAATGATCAGCTAGTTTCTCCAAAGGTTGGATGTAATCTTCGTATCCTTATGTATCTCTTTTGATATTTGATATATATGTGAATCTTTTCTACTGGTTACTAGTGATTTCATTCTGTTCGTAATGCTTGATTCTACTTGATCACTAGTTTCATGAAATTAGATTCTAAGTTTGACTAGAAAGTGTTCTTAGAATTTGAACTGAATGATTTTACTCTTTACGTTACGTTGCTAGGAATAAAGCATTAACATTTTGATTGCGAATAACACGAGATTATTATTGTAATGTTGGGATATTTATTTTATATGTGAGGGATGATATTCGGTAAATATCTTTAGAATTCTCAAATGCGAGGGATTGATTTGGGGTGAGTTAATGTGTGCATCAGTAATGTTAGAAAATTATTCATGTGTGTGTTAATGTTAATGGGATACTGAGGGTATGAATGATGAAATCCAATCCTACCTTTTTCTTGAATTAATTAAATTCACTTTAATTGTTTTCGTAAATTTTCATATTTTTTGACACACTAAATCCGTTATTTCTGTATTTTCATTAATTCCGTAATTCTGTTATTTCTATAAACCCGTGAAGTTTCGATTATATTTAGGAGTAGACATCTGGTATCCTTGAATCCTCATGATCGTGATCCCATCACTGATACTCAAGAGATACCTATTCTATTCCAAGGGTTTTATCCAGTTACTCATATATTAATAATGATATCGAGATAGAATATGAAACAAGATAAAGAGCGCTTATAATTTATTCATGACAATATGAAAAGTACATGTACGTCCTAATCTAATGAAAAGATTGTCTCTAGGACATCCATATACTAACAATCTCCCACTTGGCCTAGAGCCAATCAGACCTAAGTCGTGAACCCAAAGCCTCATAATGACTATCATGTTTTCTCTGAGAAACAGCCTTTGTCAGAAAGTCGGCTAGGTTATTATCCGTGGGAATATAATCCATCTTTACATCCATCCTATCAATGATCTCTCTAATCAGGTGATATCTGCGGAGCACGTGCTTAGATCTTTGATGAGACCTAGGTTCCTTTGACTGCGCAACGGCCCCAGTGTTGTCACAATACAACTATATGGGCTCATCCACGCTTGGAACCACCCCTAGTTCAGATATGAACTTCTTGATCCAGACGGCCTCCTTAGCTGCTTCTGAAGCGGCTATGTACTCAGTGTCTTTCGTAGAATCTGTTGTAGTCTCCTGCTTGGAACTCTTCCAAGATACTGCTCCACCATTTAAGGTGAATAAGAACCCTGACTGTGACTTGCAATCATCTTTGTCACTCTGAAAGCTGGTGTCAGTGAATCCTTTCACTGAAAGCTCATCTACCCCACCATAGACCAGAAACGCATCCTTAGTTCTTCTCAAGTACTTAAGGATGGTCTTGACTGCTGTCTAGTGACCCTCTCTAGGGTCTGAATGGTATCTGCTAGTACTGCTCAAAGCATATGAGACATCTGGTCTTGTACATATCATGGCATACATGATGGACCCAATAGCCGATGCATATGGAATTCCACTCATGCGGTCTTTCTCAGGCTGTGATTTAGGACACATAGCCTTGGAAAGATGTACCCCATGACTGACGGGAAGAAAACCCCTTTTCGACCCTTCCATGCTAAATCTTCTTAGCATCTTGTCAATATACATGGATTGAGATAATCCCAGCAGCCTTTTAGATCTATCTCTATAGATCTTTATACCAAGTATAACGGTCGCTTCTCCCAAATCCTTCTTGGTGAAGCTTTCTGAAAGCCAGTCTTTAGTTGTTTGTAATGTGGGGATGTCATTTCCTATTAGTAGTATGTCGTCTACATAGAGTACTAAGAAAACAATATTACTCCCACTATCCTTCTTGTAAACACAAGGTTCATCCTCGTTCTTGATGAATCCATTACTTCTAACGACTTCATCAAAACGAATATTCCAACTTCGTGATGCTTGCTTTAGCCCATATTTTTCGACCTCTGCAGCTTGCATACCATATGTTCTTGGCCTTTAGATTCAAAACCTTCAGGTTGTGTCATGTACACTTCCTCCTTCAAGAATCCATTCAAGAAGGCAGTCTTGACATCCATTTGCCAAATCTCATAATCGTGATATGCTGCTATGGCAAGCATGATCCTAATAGATTTGATCATGGCAACGGGTGAGAAAGTCTCATCATAGTCAACACCTTGTCTTTGACGATATCCTTTCACAACCAACCTAGCTTTATAGGTTTGAACGTTGCCATTTGCATCAGTCTTTCTCTTAAAGACCCACTTATTACTGATAGGAATTTTTCCTTGCAGTTGTGGAACCAAGGTCCATACCTTGTTTTGATACATCGAATCTATTTCATATTTCATGGCTTCTAGCCATTTAGAGGAGTCAACTTCCTTGACTGCTTCCTCATAGTTACTTGGTTCATTATCCTCTATGGTTTGTTGATTCTCAATCACAAACCCATACCTCTCAGGTGGATGGATGACCCTAGTAGACCTACGAAGTTGTGTGTTTACTTCTCCACTGGAGAACGTCGCCTGCATGCAGACTCGGGTTCCTCAATCTGTTCTTGTGGTCCTTGAACTTCTTCAAGATCAATTTTACTCCCACTAGCTCCTTGAGAGAGTAAATCTTTCTCAAGGAATTCAGCATTTTGGACACAAACACCTTGTGTTCGTCCAATGAGTAAAAGTAGTATCCCTTAGTACCTTTGGGATACCCCACAAATAGACATTTAGTGCTTTTAGCACTAAGTTTGTTTGATGTCAATGATTTGACATATGCTAGCGATCCCCATACTTTGAGATAACTCAGGTTGGGTCTCTTACCATTCCATATCTCATATGGAGTGGTCTGAACAGATTTAGACGGTACCCTGTTTAGAAGGTATGCCGCCGTGTCTAAGGCATATCCCCAAAGCGATTTTGGAAGTTGAGTCTCACTCATCATAAACCTGACCATGTCTAACAAGGTTCTATTTCTCCTTTCGGAAACACCATTTTGGTGTGGTGTGTAAGGTGCAGTAAGCTGCGAGAGAATTCCATTCTCTCTCAGATAATCTTGAAACTCATGGCTCAGATATTCACCACCACGATCTAATCATAATGTCTTAATCATTTTTCCACGTTGTTTCTCCACTTCATTCCTATACTCCTTGAACTTTTCAAAGGCCTTGGATTTATATCTCATCAGGTAAACATACCCAAATCTCGATTTATCATCCGTAAAGGTAATGAAATAGGAGTATCCTCCTCTAGCCTCTATAGACATTGGGCCACAAACATCAGAGTGAATGAGTTCTAATAACTCACTAGTCCTATGACTTCTAAGCCCTTTGGGCTTGTGACGAGTCATTTTCCCTTTTAGACAAGATTCACATTGTCCATAGGATTCCAAATCCATGGAATCTAGGTATCCATTTGCATGCATCCTAAACAATCTTGTTTCATTTATGTGCCCTAGTCTACAATGCCACAGATAAGATTGATTATCTGTCCCAGGTCGTTTCACATTCACATTGAGAACTTCTGTTCCCATTTCTAAAACATATAAGCCATTTACCAAAGAAGCAGTAGCATAAACCATATCATTCATAATGATAGAAAATGTACCATCCCTAATAGTAAAAGAAAAACCATCTCGTTCTAAACAAGAAATTGAAATAATGTTTCTAGAAATGCCCGGAACATAAAGGCAATTATTCAAATGCAATAAAAGGCCCGTAGGCAAAATGAGGTCTGTATCTCCAACAGCTTGAGCAGCAACTCTTGCTCCATTACCAATGCGGAGCTCAACCTCATTCTTCTCCAATCTCCTGGAACTCTTAAGTACCTGCAACATATTGCAGATGTGAGAACCACAACCGGTATCTAATACCCATGAAGTCGGATTAGCACAAAAATAATTGATCTCAATCATGTAAATACCTGAGGCAGAAGCAACACTATGTTTCTTGTCCTTCACACTCTTCAGGTAGTCTGGACAGTTTCTCTTCCAATGGCCAGTCTTGCCACAATGGAAGCACACGTCATCGCTTTTGTCCTTAGGTGCACTCTTACCCTTCTTGTTGGCCTTCTTCTTCTTGGGTTTTCCTTTGGGCTTAAGGGAGTTTCCTTTTGCAGGGTCCTTAGCCTTACCCTTGGCCTTATTAGGCCCACCAATCAGAAGAGAGTGTGTCTTATCCTTTTTGATAGACACCTCAGCAGTTGTTAACATACTTAACAACTCAGGCAAGCTCACAAGCATCCCATGCATGTTATAATTCATAATGAATTGACTAAAGGAAGGTGGCAGAGATGTGAGGATTAAGTCATTACTTAGCTCAGCATCCATCACGAAGCCTAGATTTCCTAGCTTCTCAATGAGTGCAATCATCTTAAGAACATGACTGCTCACACTCATGCTCTCAAACATCTTACACGAGAACAATTCTCGAGAGGCCTCATACCGCTCATGTCTGCCTTTAACATCATACAACTCCTTGAGATGCAAGATGGTAGAGGGAGCATCCATATGCTCATGCTGCTTTTGTAGCTCAGGCGTCATGGATGCCAACATGATTCATACTGCCATTGTATTGTCATTCATGTGCTGCTTATGAGCTTCCATATCGTAGAACTCATAATCAGCTTCCCCTTCCTTAGGAGCTATGGGTGAACTACCTTCTAGGACATAAGCGATTTTCTCGACCCTAAGAACAATTCTCAGGTTCCGATACCAGTCTATAAAATTTGAACCGTTCAATTTGTTCGTATCGAGAATAGAGTACAGTGACAGTTGATTAGTCATACTATTAACTGAGAAGATGTAAAGATAAACTAATCAATATATTGTCATGAAATAAGAACAAATTATTAAAGACTTTAAAGAACATGCCCCTCCCACTATTTTATCTAAGTCAATTACCCTTGTTATTTTGACTTAAGGTTATTTTATCTTAAAATTACCTTAGTGGGATTAAGAGTACGATTATTTATTTTAATCTTCGTCTGAGACCACAAAATTAAACTAAATAATGGGTTGATCCTTATCAACAGTATCTCATACCTTCTCTTAGCATCACGTTGACAACTCCTTGTCACTTAGTGGTGCATCTCATGCAACCAACATGGCATTATTACCCCAAATACATAAGCCCGGCTGAGCCTGCAACTCATGCATTCAGTTAAGCACTAACCAGCACCTTAAGTGTCTCACACTTCTAATACTGCTCTTATTCAACGAAACAGTGGGTCCCAACTGAGTTGTGGCGCACCACCATGTAGAGGAATTTCGAGTGGCATTGGTGGTGGGAGGTAATCATGTGCTTAATAATTGATTCCTTTTAAGGGTTTCTTTTATTTTAATGGGTCTCATCAAACGTGTAAGTACTATTATCATGCTAGTCGTATCCTATGTCAAACATCTATCGGATTACACTAGTCGCTTTTGGACATGCATAATAAAACATACAAGCATATAAAACAGATTTTATATGAGATAGTCATGGTGCTCGTGCATTCTTTCTTCTTGCTCCTAGGTCGCAGCTCCATCATGAAATCTTCCATGCCTAAACGCCATTAGCCTAATTTTTCTAATTACAAAATAATTAAAAAAACTCCAATACATCTTTGGAGGAACAAAAGAATACACAAATTTAAAATTCAAAATTACAACTCCAATTTAAACTAAAACAAAATTTGAATTCAAATTTAAAACATTTAAATTCAAAATTTAAATTCGGGCACCATGACCATTCCCTTCCATATCTGCACTTTAAAGTTAGACAACTAACAAGCACACAATATTATTATTTCTCAAATGGCCGAAATATGCATCCAAATACATAATTCAAAATTTTGTTGATTCTTTCTCAAAGAACACAAAATTAAACCATACAATCAACCATTTATATACTTAGACTTGTATGAGAACTTTTGTCACAAAAATATTATGCTATGCTCATGAACAATTCGTTATAACAAAAATAACAAGATCAAAATGAACAAAATTAAGAACCCTAATTTTTATTCATGTGACCACGGCATGCATAGAATATATTTTGAAAACAAAATTATGGAGAAAAACAATGCATTTGAATATACATATCATGGCTGAATCATATTCCTTTCTTAAAAGATGTTTCGTTTGAAATCTTTCACAAAGAATCATAAAGAAACAAAACCATGCACACATAAAGATATATGTGAAGCGTAATCATATTACAAACAACATATTATATCAAACAAGGTATCATCACCCGTCGATAGTAAAGCAACCTGGCTCTGATACCACTTGAAAGAAGAGGGCCTTGAAGCCCGAAGGCATGTGAGAAGAAAAACAAAAATTTTTCAAGCGGAAACATACATACCACACAAGAATCATTCTTTAAGACATAGATGTTACCTTGTTTATATTCGAAACTTGATGATTAAGGATAGGCTTGAAGATACAAGCCCTCTAATGTTGATCCACACCACTTCTTGTCAAGATTCAAGAACACTTCTTGAAGGCCACCAACAAACACCAAAGGAGGCAAGCTAGGCGCACCAATGGAGAGGTAGAAGGTTATGTTTTAAATTGTTTTTACTTATCTAAGAGGCTCACCAATAGATGATATTGGTGGCTGAATTTTCAGCCAACACTCACACAAAGGGGAACGTGAAAATAGAGGAAAGTAGATTAAGGTTTTTTCTCTCAAATTATTAGAGAACTATGATCACAATAGCACACTTTATAGAAGAGTTTGAGTCAGATTTTTAACCAAAAAATCTGATCATGAAGCATCCCACACGTGAAGATAAGATAGAGTTGTTGCATTTCAAAATTTCCAACAACCTCCTATCTTATCTTCCTAAGACCAAGTCAATTACTTGGGATTTAATTTTTGCCAAAAGATAATCATATATCAGCCGTGTATAAGCCCATAATCAGCCCTCAAAATTCTTCCTAAAATCTAGGACATGATCGTGATAAGATTCTAGTTGAATCCAAATTCAAATCTAGCTCTTATCTTCTCCTTTTGATATGAAACTAACTACTATAGTTAATTCATATTTAAATTCAAAATTTAAATTATCAAATTTAAATATTAGATAATTAATTTAACTATTTAAATTAATTAATAATGTATTGGACTATCCAAGTCCATTAACTCCATTCATGCGCCCCTCTCTCTTTAAGATAAGTATCTAAACTCTTTCTTGGGCCAACAACCATTATTAGGCCCAAAACCTTTAATGCTATAATGTCATGACGATAAAGTGTTAGTGTGTGACCCATTAGGCCCAACATAGCTATTGACATAAATGAGTTTGGGCCCAACAAGGCCACTACTCATTTAATGACAACACAGAGCACTAGCAATGCTTTGTTGCCCCAGAACTAATTAGGTAAATGACAAGATCATCCTATTAAATCTATTTGGTTTCCGTATATATTTCATTTTGTGTCGGTTACCTTCCCATAAAACCTAGGGTAAGGAAACGTATCAGCCCTTGCGGTCTAGGGTAAGCTTTAATACGAAATAGGGAGTCTCCAATTTTACTGACTCTAAAGGCAAATCATCTCATGATTTCTTTTACTATGCATAGATTCCCGAGTCCCGTAAATGTCATCCCGATTTCTCCGATTTACAGATAACCTAATCTCTCACAGAGATTTGACGAATTCCTTCAGCTAGTCACCCTAGACTCGTGTTCTTTCAGGACATGCCCAAAAGTATACCTATGTGTTTCCATGTTTCAGGTAGACGAGGTATACAATCAAAGCATGTCTTCTAGAACACAGGCTAGGTGAAAACTTCTGGTCTAAGGAAAGACACACCCAAATAATAAGAGACTACTCTAATGATACTATCTGTGAGATTTCCTCATAGAGTCTCTTTGTGAGTCCGTTCAGTGCGAGCTATACCCTTATAGGTCAACCCATGACTTTAGCTAAGACATCTCCATGTCTGTAGGCTGTAGCTCATGAGGTCTTTACCTTGTATCTGCATACAAGTAGTTAAGCCGTGCTAGTCTTACCCAAAATCACTGATCCCCATTCTCAGTGTCTCTAGACTAGGAACTTAAAATTTAAGAGTAGACATCTGGTATCTTGAATCCTCATGATCGTGATCCCATCACTGATACTCAAGAGATACGTATTCTATTCCAAGGGTTTTATCCAGTTACTCATATATTAATAATGATATCGAGACAGAATATGAAACAAGATAAAGAGCGCTTATAATTTATTCATGACAATATGAAAAGTACATGTACGTCCTAATCTAATGAAAAAATTGTCTCTAGGACATCCATATACTAACAGTTTCAAGCTACAAAATGAATGGATGTGTATGTGCTTCTTCTTCATCAAATGTAGACAAATGCAAAGCTTTACAAAAAGAGTCAAGGTGAAGAACACATGTCATTGCTTTCTGAAAATTCTTACTTAGTTGATCTATTGAAAACACTCTATAGAGGAAAATGTAGTCTAGATCAAATGCTAAGTGTTCAAAAATATGCTGGTGATACTTCTGGTTTGGGTTACAAACATCAAGCAAAACCTTTTGGAAAAACCAATTTTGTACCACCAAAACAGAAGAAAAATCAAATAGCTATTTCAAAAACAAAGTTTAATCAAATGACTCATTTTGAAAGAGCATCAAAGTTGTAACTTGTAACTATTGCATGAAGAAAGGTCACACATCTTATAGGTACTGCAAGGAGATTTTATGTTCCTAATGGAGATTGCATTTGGGTTCCAAAGAAAAAGAAAATAGCTAACCCCTATGAACCCAACCTCAATTGGGTACCTTCGTTTGTCACTTAATTTGAATTTTGTAGGTGTGCTAAGAGCAAAATCATAATTATGGTACCTTGACAGTAGATGCTCTAGACAACATGATAGGTGACATATCCATGCTTACAAATTTGACTCTTAAAGATGGAGGATTTGTCACTTATGGAGACAATAACAAAGGAAAGATAGTTGGAGAAGGAAATATAGGTGACAACTTTAAAACAAAGATAAAAAATGTTCTCTATGTGGAAGGTTTAAAGCACAATATCCTAAGTATAAGCCACCTATGCAAGTCGTTGCTATTTGATATGTGATGGTCAAGCCGGTGAGGTGATTCATGTAGGTAAAAGAAAAGGTAATATCTATTTACTCTCTATAGAAAATGCATTCATTCACAACACTAATTGCCTAATAAGTAAAGTTGATGAATCTTGGCTATGACATAGAAGGGCAAGTCACATTGACATGCATCATATGAACAAGCTTATAAGAAAATGGCTTACCTAAACTAAAGTTTGAAAAGGACAAAACTATGAGATTCTTGTCAAAAGGGGAACAAAACAAGATTTCTTTTAAAAAAAAAATGTTGTTTCCACTTCAAGACCCATTGAATTGCTTCATATGGATTTGTTTGGTCCTTCTAGAACTATGAGCTTAGGAGGTAATTTCTATGGGCTTGTAATTGTTGATGACTGTTCTAAATTCACATGGACTTTGTTTTTAAGATCCAATAGTGATGCTTTCACTGCTTTTAGAAAATTAGCCATACTTGTTCAAAATGAAAAGGGAAGCAAAATTATCTCAATAAGAAGTGATCAGGGTGGGGAATTCCAAAATGAGCATTTTGAAAAATTCTGTGGAGAAAATGAAATTAACCATAATTTTTTAGCTCCAAGAACACCTCAGCAAAATGGTGTTGTGGAGAGGAAAAATAGATCCCTTGAAGAAGGTGCTAGAACTCTTCTTAATGAGACAATTTTGCCTAAACATTTTTGGGCTGATGTAGTAAGTACAGTTTGCTACACTTTGAATAGATTGCTAATAAGGCCTATTTTGAAGAAAACTCTTTATGAACTATATAAAGATAGAAAATCAAACATTTCTCACTTAACAGCATTTGGCTGCAAGTGTTTTGTATTAAACAATGGTAAAGAATCTATTGACAAATTTGATGCTAAAGCTGATGAAGCCATCTTCCTTGGATATTCATTACAAAGTAAAGCATATAGAGTTTTCAATAAACGAACTTTATGCATGGAAGAATCAATTCATGTTATTTGTGATGAATCTAACTCCTCTTAAGAGGAAAAGAAGTGTGAAAATGATGCAGGTCCTTTAGAAGAGTATATACAACTCAATGGTTCAAAGGAAAAAGAAAAGGAAGAACCAATTGCAGAAATGAAACAATCAACACCTATCCAAAAGCCAAAGGATTGGAGAACTACAAAAGATATTTCTCTTGACAATATAATTGGTGAAGTCACTAAGGGGGTATCTATTAGATCTTCATTAAGAAATCTTTGCTATAATATAGCTTTTGTTTCTCAAATTGAACCTAAGAGCATTGACCATGGCTTATGATGACTACCAAGACATGAATGCTTGGTTTGGATCGTTTCCGGATTGCAAACTTCAAGACTCCATAAATTGGGGTTTGAAACTCAAATAGAAAAAAATGGAGAAGATTAAGGAATGATTAGCAATGACGCCATGATCCGTAACGGAGCAATAAGTCGGAGGAAGATTCGCCACAAAGGAAAGCTTCCTTGATAAGAATCAATTTGGTTTCACTCAAGAACCAACAAGAGGCTAAGCTCTCAATGCAAGCAAATTGCTTAATTTCATTAATCAAAGTTAACCAAAAATAGCAAAGTCTGAGTATTTATATGGCTAGGCCTCTAATAAACACCTAAAAACGTAAGTTTCGGTCTATTTGTGGAAGTATCAAAGCCCATTACAAAAAAAACAAAAATCTATAGAAGCACTACCATTTTAAATGAAAATAATCAATTAAAACGAAGCGTAATCGATTAAAACAGAGCGTTTCAGTACTGTGTAATCGATTACATCAACGTTGTAATCGATAAAAACAGACAGTATTTGCTTGTGTAATCAATTACAGATACGTTGTAATCGATTAATACAGACAGCACTTGCTTATTACAACAGACAATACTTTTGACTTGATCTTGAATGGTTTGGGTTCTAGCTCTTGTCATGGGTCCTTCAAAGTTCACCAAAGGAAGTGCTTCAAGCTCTCATTCTAGACCTTTGGCTTGGAATGGACCTACATCATCAAGATCCTTAGATAGTCCTCTATCATACCCTCCTTCTCGAAAAGAATCCATCCTCGAATTTGCATTCAAAACACCTACATCTCAAGAAGAAAGATCAGTGACATTAAAACTAGAACTCACCTCATACTCACTTGGCAAGTCAATCTTGTAGACATTGTCATTAATCCTCTCAAGGATCTTGAAAGGACCAACACTCATAGGTTGGAGTTTATATATCCCTGGAAAAGGAAACCTATCCGTCCCTATATGTAGCCAAACCCACTCTCTGGGATCAAATACCAATGTATTTCTCCCTTTGTTGGCAAGTCGTGCAAATTGCTCCATCTTCCACTCAATTTGATTTTGCACACTTCCATGGAAATTCCTAGCAAAAATAGCCCTAAAGAGCCCATGCATACTCAAAATAGAAGAATCATTAATAAAGGAAATTGGATCAAGAGGGAATAATGTGTGAAAACCATAAAATGCCTCAAAAGGAGAAAAGTAAGTAGTAGATTTGGTTACCTTATCATCAAGTCTAGGATTAGGATGTTAATACCTTACGGTGATGTTGTTGGTCTCTTCCGGACTAGGCATATAGGCAGTCCTATTAGGAATTGAAGATCCCAAAACAAGAACATATTGATTCTCACTTCCTCTTAAAGGAGGCAAGCCATGGGGTATATCTTGTGGAAGAACATCCTCAAACTCCTTGACAAGTGTATCAAAACCTTGAGGCAACTCAGGGGTACTAGAAGACAAGCACATATAATTTGGAATGAGTAAATACGTTTGTTGTCGAGCTAGCATCACTCTTTTGAACTCCTTAGGTTCGATGAACAAACCCGGTTTTATCACCAATTGTTTTTGACTCTTTTTTTCTATTTTGTTTTGTTCTTTTCACTCTTTTTGCCATATATTTCTTTTCGGATTTTCTCTCTTGAAGGACTCTTTTCTTCTTTGATTTTCTTTTCTTTCTCTCTTTTGAATCTCATTTTTATTTGACCCTCACACACCTCACTTGGAGACAAAGGTGAGAGAATTACCTTTTTACCTTTATGCAAGAAAGAGTAGCAATTGGCGACCCCATTGTGGACAACATCTCTATCATATTGCCAAGGTCTATCAAGCAACACATGGCTAGCTTCCATAGGAACCATATCACAAAGCACTTCATCAACATATTTTCCAATGGAGAATGTAAGCAACACTTGCTTATCCACCACCAACTCACCATTGTCACTCAACCATTGCAATTTATAAGGTTTAGGGTGAGGGGCTGTTTTTAAACCGAGCATCTCCACTAATCTAGTGCTTGCAACATTGGTGAAACTTCCTCCATCAATGATTAGAGAACAAACCTTTCCACTCACCAAGCATCTAGAATGGAAAATGTTTTCTCTTTGTGTATCATCTCTATCTCTGCACAAACTTCCCATGAGGTGTCTTACCATTAAAAGATCTCCCTCTTCCAGTCTATGGAAACAATCATCCTCACCTTTATTAGAGGAACTATGAGAACTCCTAGATGACTCACTATCCACCTCACCATTTTCCAACACAATCATGGTCCTTTTGTTTGGACATTGGGATGCAATATGACCCTTACCCAAACATTTAAAACATTTAATTGAACTAGATTTATTGGAAGGAATTTGAGCAGGAGAAATAGTAGTACCTTGATGTGAATCCCCTGCCTTGATTCAATTTCGGACCAATTCTAGGTTGGAATTCGCTCACAAATTGAACCAGAATTGTATTGTTAACTTTTGGACGTTTCTCAACTTGTAGAACTCGGATTGGCGCGATTCCAAAACGAGGTGAAAGAGGACATTTTGAAATGCAATTTAGACACAAGAAACACCGAAAAAGGATAAGTACAATAAGACTTATGTAAATAAGAAATTCGGGCTAAATTACAGAATTTAGAAATGCGGAAATTTAAACAAGGAAACAGAAAG
>QARZ01040951.1:76226-88651 GCA_013407115.1 Glycine latifolia
ATGCCATCCTCAAACGGATGGACAAACCGAGGTAGTCAACCGAACACTTTCACAACTCTTAATGTCATCAAAGGTAATTTGAAAACTTGGGAAAAATGGTTATCCCATGTTGAATTTGCTTATAATAGGGTAGCCAATTCTACCACTTCTTTTTCTCCTTTTGAGGTTGTTTATGGTTTTAATCCTTTATCTCCTCTTGATTTAATTCCTCTACCTAATGATTCTTCTATTTTGAGCAAGGATGGGCTTTCTAGAGCCACGTTTCTTAAGGATCTCCATGAGAAGGTGCGGAATCAAATTGAGAAGAAAATGGAGCAATATCCACGACATGCCAACAAAGGGAAAAAGGCTATGGTAATTGAACCGGGTGATTGGGTTTGGTTACATTTAAGGAAGGATAGGTTTCCTTTCCAAAGGAAATCAAAATTTCAACCTCGGGGTGGTGGACCTTTCAAGGTTCTTGAGAGGATTAATGACAATGCCTACAAGATTGATTTACCAAGTGAGTATGGGGTGAGTTCTAGTTTTAATGTCGTTGATCTTTCTCCTTGTGATGTAGGTGTTTTGAATGCAAATCCGTGGATAGATTCTTTTCAAGAAGGAGGGGATGATAGAGGGCTATCTAAGGATCAAGCCAAAGGTCTAGAAGGAGAGCTTGAAGCACTTCCTTTGGTGAGCTTTGAAGGACCCATGACAAGAGCTAGAACCCAAGCCATTCAAGATCAAGTCAAAAGTCTTGTCTATTGTAATAAGCAAGTACTGTCTGTTTTAATCGATTACAACGTATCTGTAATCAATTACACAAGCATTTCTGTCTGTTTTAAAACGATTACAACATTGCTGTAATCAATTACATAGTACTGAAACACTCTGTTTTAATCAATTACGCTTCGTTTTAATCAATTATTTTCATTTAAAATGGTAGTGCTTCTATAGATTTTTGTTGTTTTTGTAATGGGCTTTGATATTTCCGAAAATCGGCCTAAACTTACGTTTTTAGGTGTTTATTAGAGGCCTAGCCATATAAATACTGAGACTTTGCTATTTTTGGTTAACTTTGATTAATGAAATTAAGCATTTTGCTTGCATTGAGAGCTTAGCCTCTTGTTGGTTCGTGAGTGAGACCAAATTGATTCTTATCAAGGAAGCTTTCCTTTGTGGCGAATCCTCCTCCGATTTATCACTCCATTACGGATCTTGGTGTCATTCCTAATCATTCCTTAATCTTCTCCATTTTTTTCTATTTGAGTTTCAAACCGCAATTCATGGAGTCTTGAAGTTTGCAATCCGGAAACTATCCAAGCCAACCATTCATGTCTTGGTAGTCATCAGATATAAAGCACGTGTGGACACTGACTATGGAAATAATCAATTCTCAACATGAGATGAACGATGATGGTGTATAATGATGCACGGAGATAGCACGACTCTTTGTGCATAGAGTTGTGGTCTAAATGGAATGTTTCTCCAAGGGATGTGCCTTGTGAGGGCAATGTAACGATGGTCTTTATGATTAAGTTGGATGGGGAAGCCAACAACGGTAGCTTTGAGCTCAAGGGGCATAGGGCTTGTGCCTTGGTAACCACATCATTGTACTAATCTTTGAACTCCACCAAAAATATTCGTGGAGAAGAGGCATCCCTAAATGTTATCCTAGTGAGGAGTGATGACAAGTTATGGATAGAGTAACCGCCTATAGTACCAGGTAAGGATATGTACACCCAGAAAAATAAATAATAGATATAAGACCTCTATGGGGGCATGTCAATTGGGCTGAAGGGCCCAAATAGTGGAACAAATATGTAGTCAAAGATTAGGGCTACAAGAGTACATACATGTAGTGTAGCCATAGGGTCGATTATGTAAATTGGGTAATGTATTTGAGATTGTGGACATTGGTCCTTTTGCTTGTACCATGATGGGGAAGTAGAGAACTCACACATACACCTTTCTTTTTCAAAGGATGATGGTGAAGGAAAGGAGACTAGCGTTCAAGATGTCGATCCGCCACTAGATGGCTAGTGGATCGATGATATGTAGTTTGAGGATGACCATTTTGTTGGCAATATTAGATTTGTTCACTCATCAGTGGTGGGGGAGCCACACATTCCACCATTTTATTTTGATTTACCTCTAGTACTTACATGATATCCAATGTTTGGTTACATGTATGTTCCTTCGACTATGTTTTCTTCATCATCATCTATGGCTAATATCGCGATGATGGTCAAAAAGATATTATTTTCTTACCCGATTGTGATGGACTACGTTTCGCCATCTCCTACAGTGAAATTCCCTTGTCAACAAATCTGCCATATGATCTAGTTACCTAGACCATTCCTTTTGCCCAGACGACCAATTGATTAGTCATCCTTCTTGAAGGACTATGCTGATGGTCCTAATGGTGAGGAGGAAAAGGACCCTTCTAAGGATGCGGGTGACACTAGGGAGACATTAGAGACCTAGGAAGATTCGTTTAAGGATTCTTCTTAGATCCTGTGACATGATGGGTGGTGAGTAGGATTTCATCCTTAGGACTAGATTTATATGTTCTAACATGTACATAGTGGGTAGATCTAGCACATATTCTTTTGCATGTAGTATCTTTTATCTTCTCTCTTCCATTACATTTTATGGTGGTTTGTAATTACTTGAATTATCCATATCAGACGATTTACTTTATGTAAATAATACGTCATCGACTAGTTAGAGGTTTTATTTTGGAGTGTTGTTATATTCTTATGTCTTACTCAACTATTGTTTATTAACGTTATTGATGTTTCTTTATATTTTGAAAAGAATTGGTTGCGTATTTCCGACTAGTTACTTACTTATCAATGTAATAATCGCAATTTGATTTCATATTTTTAGAGAACTATTTATTATTTCACGTATTTTAATTAATTAAATTATAGTAATTCCTTTATAAAAATAAGGGTGTTACATGTGGAAACAAGTTCAAATCAATATGAATTAAAATTGTGCAAGGCTTTGATGTCAGAAATGGATCAAATACTTGCATTTGTTGAGATTCACTATTCTAACTTTTAGTTTCTAGGTCTAATCACCTAAGGAATTAGGGATTTGGCCTAGAGCTGAAGGTTTAATTGCTAAGGAATTAGGATTAGTCATTGTGGTTTGGATCTTTGTTGCATTGAACCATGAGATTGATAATGAACGAGTTTCACGTGAAGAATTCTATGGATTTCATCTTATTGATTGTTTGAAAACAAAAAACAATTTAGTTTCACCATAGCGAATTGACGCCTCTCAACAATGAAACATTTATTTTCTAAACACTAAAACTCCACAGATTGGCCACAACGAATTAACAACTCGCTGCATCGAATGAGTGTAAACATTTGTCGATTACCTTTATGTTGCACATAGCTCTGTGGATACGACAACTCTTATACTTACTATTTCTTTCTACAAATTAGACTAAGTCCACTTGCCTATTATGTTTGAAGCACAATAGCTCATCATCTAAGCCTAAAGAAAATAAAACATAAAGGGTAAATCTTCTCATTTCGTCAAACTACACATAGAAGAGTTAACAAGTCATACGCAAGGTACTAACCACAACAATGTGGTTGTCTACCGATGCTCTCACACACCTTAATCGTTTCCATTACTAACACTATAAGTATTTCGGACTCGCTAGCTACCACTAGAACTCCCAAAACTCAGTGTCTTGAGCACTTAAGTTAGGATGAATCCTTAATAATTCCCTATACTCTGAGCATTTTTTCTCTGTCACAGTGGGGTTTTGCTACTTTCAGTTCCAAATGGCAACAAACTGACAAATGAGCTTGAGACATTGCTCCTATCTCCATAATCATATCATTTTTAAGGATCTATAATGACCCGACATAGATGTTATGGGTCAATTTTTTTTTCAATCTCTTAATTTTTTTGTAAAGGAGCCGAATGAAACAAAAGTTTCACGTTCGGTTTTGAATTAGAGACGTTAAATTGAAATCTAAATGATGAATCAATGTTGACTATAACCCCTAGCCTTCCAAGCTAACGATGTGGGTTCGATTCCTGCTACCTTGCGATAATCTGGGTTCGTATGACCGGGTTGTCGAATAAGGGGGTGTAAATAGCACCTTTTCAAATCCGGGGTTGTGTGGTATAGTAGTATTATAGGAAGACCGGGTTATTGCCACGTAAGTGGTATATACATATACATAGCACTTTTAAGTATAACGTTGTTGTATAAAAAGGAGCCCGGACAAGGAGGGAAAGAGCGAGCAGGTAACGAACTCGGCTGAGCTCGTATATTCCTGTTTCCTTGAGAGACCGAGTAGTGATCTCGATAGAGCTTGGTAGAGCTCGTGTTTTCCTTTTCTTTGAGGGCCGAGTTGTGATCTCGGATAAGCTCGTGAGATCTCGGATGAGCAATCGGGTAGTTATCTAGGTTGAGCTCGGGTGAGCTCGGAGGAGCTCGTATGTGGTTGAATTGTAAGAGCTACCGGGTAGAGAGACCAGAAGAGCTCGTAACCCCTTTTAATAGAATTATCGGGTTGAGGACTAGAAGAGGTTGGGGATAAACCTTGCGCTTGTGAAGTACCAAGATAGGAACCCGGATGTGGTTGGGAGGAATCTTAGATTAATGAAGTACTAAGGTAGGAACTTTGATTAGGTCGGATGAGGTCGGAGAAAGGCGGAACCTTGAACATATTATCGTATCAAGGACGGGTTCTTATGCAATCGATTTCATAGACATTCCTAATCGATTGAACAGTCAGTACTTGCTGTTTAACCCGGACTTAGCTTTGTGGTTGGAATGAGTGCACAGGAACCCGGGATGTGGTGATAAGGTTGCACTCAATATATATATATATATATATATATATATATATATATATATATATATCCAACCCACCAGCGTTAGTAATATGAAGAGAACCCGGTAGCGTAGGTAAGGTTTAGAGAACCCGGGTAGTCACACGTAACATGTATGAGATATAACACATTGACTTGCCAAATAGTAGACCGAACCCGACAGTCAAATATCTCTACATTTTCACTTTATACAAGTGACACATGTTGATTCTTTGCTGATTGTTTTGACGCCGGAAGATCCTCATATTGTGATCTGACGCGTGTCAATTTTCAGGATATTTAAGATATGCATGAGTGAGATATTTCAGTAGAAACTTTATTCTCACCGTCTTTGCTAAAACACTTTCTCTTTCTTATTCCATAATTCCTCCATTGTTAAAGTACGAAAAAGCTTCCTAGATAACCTTCCTTAACCTAAAAGCTTCACATCCAACGTAAAGATTTAAGAGAATCATCTTACAAACTAGTTTCCCACCTTTGTTAGTTGAGAAATCATTAGGTGAGGAGATCATTTCTCCAAAGGAAGTTAAAGTTTCAAACTTTAAGAGATAGAAGGCATGTAAAGGGTATCTAAGCTTGAAAAAGCTGTCTTCTAGTCTTCCTTGTAGTTTTTAAGGTAAGGTATCTTAATTTCACAGTATCTTTTGAGTTTGGGGTTTTAGAGGAAAAATGACCCATATGAGTTAGGGTTGGTTTTGGGTGGCGTTTCTTTGAAAAAGTATGCTTAGAAGGTTGTTGTGATGAAGGTTCAACCTTGAAAGCTAGTTTTTCTGGGTTTTGGGTATTTTGTTATGCCCAGATAGATCTTTGTGGGGTTACAAGTCACTTGTTGGTGTATATGTTTGAGATCTGGGAAAAGAACTGGGTTCTTTTCATGAGACGGTTGAGAACCGTTCTTGATATCTTTCTTGCCTGGTGTAGGGCTAGATAAAGAAGATATCAATGGTGGTGAACACGCGGCTGAGAGGATCGGTGCTGGAACAAGAGAAGGTAAGTTCTCTAATCTTGGGAGTTGTTTCCCTTGATTGTGTTCCACCATACTCCTGGGGAGTGTTGGTTATTGGATATCATGGTGCGTGTATTTACATTGTGTGTTATTGCTTTTTGATTGAAAATATACATGTAATGGAGATGTGCACTGGTTGTCTAATTTGTATAGCTGGAATATATAATTGTGTACGTGGAGTGCACTGGTTGGCTAAGTTGTATATCTGGTTATACATTTGTGCATGTCTTTGGTGGAATTCACGTGGAGTCTGGGGTTTGGGACCTCAGGCGGAGATACGTGATGTGTACGCGGAGTACACTGGAAGATATACAAGAGTGCACTAAAGGTGTACTGGCTGTCTAACTTGTATATCTTATATGAAATTGTGTATGATATCTGCACTGGTTGGCGAAAATGCATATTGGTACTGGAATGGCATGTTGGTGTGGTTATGTACATGTATTATTTTATTAAAGTCCGGGTTGGCTATGTTATTTATAATGCCAATATAGATGCTATATGCTGTGGAAGTGAACCAGGGGGAGGTGAGTCTCCAAGAACTCTGAGTTTACTGAGATTGTATCTCACCCCAGTTGAGGATTATATTATCTTGCAGGTGATAGCCAAAGAACGGAGGATGAGGTCCGAGGTAAAAGGCCGAGTAAGGTTTGTTCGATGGATCTCAATTGATAGGCCAAGTAGGCTGAGGCTGGGTTGGCTACTAATTGAGGATCTCGGACAAGAGGACGAGGCCGGGTTCGTGGATGCGAGTTTTGGAAGACGGTCTTTTGCGAGTCTGTTGACTCAATTTTATTGTACTTATGTAACCCGGTATGGGTTTGTTTTATGATGTACCTTTGGAACAGAACCCGAGTGCCTAGATGTATATCAAAATTCCATACATAATGTTTTAGTTGTATTGTGTGACGTAAGATGACGTCTTATTATTTTATATGCTTCCGTGTTTACTTAATTTTATTAAGTAATTGTTGCGCTTAAGACCATAATATAATGTTAATGAATCGGATGCATACGGGGTCGTTACATTTTATGGTATCAGAGCAGTTTGTCCTAGGGAAGCATTATGTATGGAAGTTGTGTGAAATCAGCCTTTGATGTCGTAGGGTTCAATATGAGTATTGCATGTGTGGTTAATAAGTATGGGCCTGATCAACTCACTCTTAGTATGACCTGTGCAGTATCATGGTAAGAACCAGAAGCGACATGGGGAGAGGTGATGATGAGGCACACCCGGATCCAATGGTTGTCGCCTTGGCAGCTATGCAGCAAGAGATGGCTGCAAGCTGGCAGGCGAACGAAGCCTTGTTGAAGGCTAACGAGAACTTGATGGCAGAGTTGAGAACTCTGCGACGAGAGGATCAAGTACCCTCTCCACACCTACCTTAGAGGGTGAAGGCAGTCGTTTCCATGGTGGGGGTAGTCATCGTGATGATAGACCCAGCCACCATCGAGGGGACGGGTTGTCACAGTTCAGTGTGGAGGAGGATGCAACAATAAGAGGGAAGATGCTTATTGCTTTTTGGAAGCATGACCCTCCAGTGTTTCATGGGGGATACAACCCCATTGTTGCTGCTAAGTGGTTGCAAGCTTTAGAGAAGATTTTCACTGTGATGGACTGTTCGGACCATCAACGACTTCTCTATGCAACCTATCTGTTGTAGGGAGATGCGCACAAGTGGTGGGTTACCACGTCACAGTTATTGCGGGGCTAGAGTGGGGTTATCACCTAACAGATGTTTGAGGCTCAGTTCCTGGACCGGTATTTTCCACGAGATGCTAAGGAGCAGAAATAGGCTGAGTTCGAGGGCCTGGTCCAAGGACATATGTCGGTGGATGAGTACTTGGCCAAGTTTAATGAATTGGCTAAGTATACGCATCTTTGGAGGATGATGCCCGACGCTGAGGTGCTTGTTGCTAAGTTCCAGAGGGGACTTAGAGAGAATATAGAAGAAAAGATTGTCGGGAGTGGATCGCGGGATATGGGAAGCCTAGTGAGGCAATGTCGCCAGGTGGAGGACATGATAAAGAGGCGCAACGGCAGTGATAAAACGGGTGGTTCAGGCCAAGCCAGGAAGGGAAAGGGAAAGGGCAAAGGTTTGGGTGTCTCGTCCCTAGATGACCGGTTTAAGAAGGGGCCGGGTTATAAAGGAGCTGCATCAAGACAGAACCAACCTTCGAAGAGTGCTACATATGGAAGAAACCATTGGGGTAGATGTCCCACTGGTCAGTTCAATTGTTACAACTATGGGCAGCGTGGTCACTTTGCTAGAGAATGTCCTCAAAGAGATGACCGGGTTGTAGCTGCTCCCATTATTTCAGTAGCACCACCTTCAAGACGGATTTACACCATTGATGCCAAAGACGCCACCTGAGCTCCCGACTTGATTCGAGGTACGATTCTTATTGATAGTTGTGATGTAAGAGTGTTGTTTGATTCTCGAGCTACTCACTCCTTCATTAAGAATCATGTTGCCCTAAGTCTGAACTTACAGATTTTCAGCTTGCTTCCTCCTATGGTTGTCACCACTACATCTAAGGAGCAGTGTCGGGTTGATACTGCTAGGATATGCGGTTTAGTTATGAGGGTCGAGAATACAATGTCGATCTATATTGTCTTAAGATGCCTAATCTTGAGATTATCTTGGGCATGGATTGGTTGGCCAAGTATGGCGTCAGGTTGGACTGTTGCAATAAGAAGATAGTAGTATCTCAGGATGGAAACGGACCGGGTTTCACTTCACTTATCACAACCTTGCAAGTCGGCAAGGAGATGAAGAGAGGAGCCCGGGGATATCTTTTACTAAGTATAGTAGAAGAAAGACCGGGATGGGAACTGGAAGAGATCCCGTTTGTGAATGAATTTATGGATGTGTTTCCGGAGGAAATCACACAGCTTCCACCCGAGAGGGGAATTGATTTCTCCATTGATTTGATCCCGGGTGTAGGACCCATCTCGATAGCTCCTTACCGTATGGCTCCTTTGGAGCTAAAGGAACTGAAGGCGCAGCTTGAGGACTTGTCCAAGGAATTTATTTGACCAAGTGTGTCGCCATGGGGAGCGTCGATTATTTTTGTTAAGAAGGATGGGAGTATGAGGCTATGTGTGGATTATAGGCAATTGAATAAGGTCACGATAAAGAACAAGTATCCCTTGCCTCGTATTGATGATTTGCTGGATCAGTTGAGGGAGCTTGTATATTTTCTAAGATTGACCTGCGATCCGGGTATCACCAAATCCGGGTGAAGTTTGAGGACGTACCTAAGAATGTTTTCCGGTCTTGGTATGGTCACTATGAGTATAAGGTGATTCTGTTTGGTCTTACAAATGCTCCGGCCGTGTTCATGGATTATATGAACCGAGTTTTCAGACCTTACTTAGATCAGTTTGTGGTAGTGTTTATTGATGATATGCTGATTTATTCTAAGAGTAAAAAAGAGCATGTCGAGCATCTCCGAGTTGTTCTTCAGACTTTGAGGAATGACCAACTTTATGCCAAGTTGTCAAAATGTGAATTTTGACCGAGGTGAAATTTCTTGGTCATGTGATCTCGACAGCCGGGATAATAGTTGATCCTAGTAAGATAGAAGCTATGATGGATTGGGAAAGGCCCAAGAATGTTGATCCGGAGTTTCCTTGGATTGGCCGGGTACTACGGAAGTTTTATTCAAGGGCTTTCACAAATGGTGTTACCCTTAACCCGGCTTACCAGGAAGGGTACTCCGTTCGTATGGACTCATGAATGCGAGGAGTGTTTTTTGAAGTTGAAAGAGAGATTGATCACAGCTCCGACCCTGAAGGAAATTTTGAAGTTTATTGTGATGCTTCCAAACAGGGTTTGGGATGTGTTTTGATGAAAGAGAGAAGGGTGGTTGCGTATGCTTCTCGGCAGCTGAAGCCAAATGAGGTGAATTATCCTACGCATGATCTGGAGCTGGCAGCCGTGGTCTTTGCTATAAAGATTTGGAGGCACTACCTGTATGGTGCCCAATTTGTGGTGTTCAGCGACCACAAAAGTCTCAAGTATTTATTTGATCAGAAAGAATTGAATATGAGACAAAGAAGATGGATGGAATTTATCAAAGATTATGATTTCGAGCTGAGGTACCATCCCGAAAAGGGCAATGTGGTGGCGGATGCTCTGAGCAGGAACCACATGATAGAGGACTATCTAAGGATCATGATGATGGAGGTCCATTCCAAGCCAAAGGTCTAGAAGGAGAGCTTGAAGCACTTCCTTTGGTGAGATTTGAAGGACCCATGACAAGGTCTAAAACCAAGCTTCTACAGGAAGAGATGACCAAGAGAATCATGGTTGGACTATTTAACAAGGACAAGGACGGAGGAATACACAAGGAGATGAATTGGAGCACCTTGAATATTGTAGGAGAGCTTGCTTCAGAATTCCTTTCGTAGCTTTCGTAATTTCATAGTTTTCGTAATTTTCGTAATGTCGTAATTTAGTAATTTCTTATTTGTGTAATGGGTCTCAATGTGGACTTAAAATAGGCCCAAACTATGCATTTTTAGGCTTAAATCTATAAGTACTCAAATATTGATATTTCTTAAACACTTTTGATTAATAGAAATTAAGCATTTGCTTGAATTGGGAGCTTAGCCTCTTGTTGGTTCTTGATTGAAACCAAATTGATTCTTATCAAGGAAGCTTTCCTTTGTGGCGAATCCTCCTCCGACTTATCGTTCCATTTGTGGATCGTGGCGTCATTCTTAGTCATTCCTTAATCTTCTCCATTTTTCTATTTGAGTTTTAAAGCACCATTCATGGAGTCTTGAAGCTTGCAATTCCGGAAACGATACAAACCAAGCATTCATGTCTTGGTAGTCATCAAATGGTAATCAGAGCTTGATTTTGGAAAGCAATTAGTAAAGATTCCTATCTATTTTGAAATTTTAATTTTTTATTTTTTTTATTTTTTCCAGAAAACGAAAGTTAAAAAAAAATCATGATTCTTGCTTGTTTGTTGTTCTTTGTGTGTTTCTTGTGTGATTTTTGAGTTTATCTTGCAATTACTTTTATTTCCCCTATCATTTTGTTGAATTCTGAGTTGTTTTGAATATGGGTTGTTCTTCATGTTCTTGGTGTTCTTCATGAAACTCATAGCATTGCTGGAAATTTTGTGAGTTTGATTCATAAAATTCTGTTTAGAGAGTTTTGGGGCGTTTGTGCAAATATCAAAAGTTCGGGTCCTAAAAGATAATTTACGAAGGACCAAAAGGAAATTATTAAAAAGTATATTGGGTCAAAATGAAAATATCAAAAATATGAGGACCCAAAAGCAAAAAAAACTGACAGCAAAAAAAAAAATTACAATGAGCCATCTCTCTTAGTGTGTGTTTGTTATTGCTTAATAGCACCTTCTTTTGCATAATTACAGTAGTTTAAACTTAGCCAATTTTTTTTTACATTTGAGAAGAAATATCTTGCATTTTCTATTTTCATAATTGTCTTCTTTAACATTCCTTTTGAGTTGTGCTTTTCTTGTTGAGCTTTTATTGCTTGTCTTCTAAATTCCAAGGTTTTGTCTTAGAGTTTTCTTTCTTCCTTGACATCTTAAGTTGAGCTTGGATTTGTTTCATCTTTCACATTGGATATTCATTGAATTAGAATCTTTGGTTAAATTTCAAGAGTTGACAAAGAGTTAGAGAGTGGAAAAAGACAAGAGTGAACATTAGAGAAAAAGTCTTTCAAGTGTGAAACACGAGTGTTGACGAGTGTAAACACTTAGTGAGTGGTAAGGTACATTATTGTTTTGTTTTACTAACCTTTTTCTTGTAGCAATGGTGTCCGATGGCGATAGTGATCCACCTTCACCTAGAACCGCTATGCTAATGACTTCATTGGATAAGCAAATGGATAGGTTGCAAAGAAATGTTGAAAGAAGGATGGATGAACGTTTTGATGAGATGCAAAGAAGTAATTATGAGTTGAGTGGAAGAATAGAGAACATGGAGAGAAGGAGATATCATAGGTCACCTCATTCTTCTCAAGGGAGTGATGATGGCTATGATGATGGTAGAAGGTATAGGCCTAGGAGGAATAGGGATGGAATGGAAGATGTGAAATTCAAACTTCCCAAGTTTCTAGGTACTAATGATCCGGAGGCTTACCTTGATTGGGAGATAAAAGTTGACCAAGTTTTTGATTGTCACAATTTTAGTGAAGAAAAGAAAATGAAGTTGGCTAGCTTAGAATTTGAAGGGTATGCCATGGCTTGGTGGAATCAAGTGCAAATGGAAAGAGGAAGATTGAGGTGATATAGACCGGACACATGGATGACAATGAAAGGAATCATGAGGGAGAGATTTGTACCACCTCAATACATAAGGGATTTACATGACAAATTACAAAGACTCTATCAAGGAAATAAATGTGTTGATGATTATTACAAGGAGATGGAGATTTCTTTGGTAACAGCAAACATTGAGGAGACTAATGAGGCTACAATGGCTAGATTTTTGAATGGCTTGAATAGGGACATTCAAGATGTTGTAGAACTTCAAACCTACAACACCATGGATGAACTTATACATAGAGCTATGAAAGTG
>QARZ01040951.1:89051-137587 GCA_013407115.1 Glycine latifolia
GCAACAATTGAAGAGAAAACAAGCCTACAAGAAGTCTTCATATGGTCATTCATCTTGGAAGGATAAGGACACTTCCAAGAAGGAGGGTTCTTCTTCCCAACATGTTGAAAGGAAGTCTTCAAGAGGTAATCCTAATCCTACTACTCACTCACCTTCCAATAAATCTGGTTCAATTAAATGTTTTAAATGTTTGGGTAAGGGTCATATTGCATCCCAATATCCAAACAAAAGGACCATGATTGTGTTGGAAAATGGAGAGGTGGATAGTGAATCTTCTAGGAGTTCTCATAGTTCCTCTAGTGAAGGTGAGGATGATTATTTTCTTAAACCGGAAGAGGGAGATCTTTTGATGGTAAGACGACTCATGGGTAGCTTGTGCAAAGATAGAGATGATACACAAAGAGAAAACATTTTCCATTCTAGATGTTTGGTGAGTGGAAAAGTTTGTTCTCTTATCATTGATGGAGGAAGTTGCACTAATGTTGCAAGCACTAGATTAGTGGAGATGCTTGGTTTAAAAACCGTCCCTCACCCTAAACCTTATAAATTGCAATGGTTGAGTGACAATGGTGAGTTAGTGGTGGATAAGCAAGTGTTGCTTACATTCTCCATTGGCAAATATGTGGATGAAGTGCTTTGTGATATGGTTCCCATGGAAGCCGGTCATGTGTTGCTTGGGAGACCTTGGCAATATGATAGAGATGTGGTACACAATGGGGTCACCAATCGATATTCTTTCCTTCATAAAGGTAAAAAGGTAGTACTCTCACCTTTGTCTCCAAGTGAGGTGTGTGAGGATCAAATAAAAATGAGATTGAAGAGAGAAAAAGAAAAGAAAATTAAAGAAGAAAAGAGTCCTTTGAGAGAGAAAAGTCAAAAAGAAAAAGATGACAAAAAGAGTGAAAAGAGATAACAAAAGAAGTGAGACAAAAAGAGTGAAAAAAATTAGAGATAAAAGAAAGTTTGTTCATCAAACCTAAGGAGGTTAAATGAGTGATGCTAGCGAGGCAACAAATGTATTTACTCATTCCCAATTATATGTGCTTGTCTTCTAGTGCCCTTGAGTTGCTTCAATGTTTTGATACACTCTTAAAGGAGTTTGAGGATGTCTTTCCACAAGACATACCCCATGGCTTGCCTCCTTTGAGAGGAATTGAGCATCAAATTGATCTTGTTCCGGGAGCTCCACTTCCTAATAGGGCGGCCTATAGGAGTAATTCGGAAGAGACCAAGGAGATTCAAAAGCAAGTTGAAGGGTTGATGCAAAAAGGATGGGTGAAGGAAAGCTTGAGCCCATGTGCAATGCCGATCATCCTAGTCCCCAAGAAAGATGGCAAATGGAGGATGTGCACGGATTGTAGACCCATCAACAACATCACCGTGAGGTATAGACATCCTATCCCTAGACTTGATGATATGTTGGATGAACTTCATGGTTCTTGTGTTTTCTCCAAAATAGATTTGAAAAGTGGTTACCATCAAATTAGAATGAGAGAAGGTGATGAATGGAAAATCGCTTTCAAAACTAAGTTTGGACTTTATGAGTGGTTGGTCATGCCTTTTGGCTTAACCAATGCACCAAGCACTTTCATGCGACTCATGAACCATGTTTTGAGACACTTTATTGGCAAATTTGTGGTTGTTTATTTTGATGATATTTTAATTTATAGTTTAACTATGGATGACCACTTATATCATGTTAGGAGTGTCTTGGAAGTGCTTAGAAAAGAACAATTGTTTGCTAATATGGATAAATGCACATTTTGCACTAATCAAGTAGTGTTTTTAGGATTTGTTGTGAGTGCTAAGGGAGTCCAAGTGGATGATGAGAAAATCAAGGCTATTAGAGATTGGCCAACACCCAAAAATGCGAGTGATGTGAGGAGTTTTCATGGGTTGGCTAGTTTTTATAGGAGATTTGTCAAAGAGTTTAGCACCATAGCATCTCCTTTGAATGACATTGTTAAGAAAAAATGTGGTATTTAAGTGGGAGAGTGAACAAGAAAATGCCTTCAATGAATTGAAGGAGAAGTTGACAAATGCACCCATTCTTGCTTTACCAAATTTTTCTAAATCTTTTGAAATTGAATGTGATGCATCTAATGTTGGCATAGGTGCTGTTTTGTTACAAGAAGGTCACCCAATTGCTTATTTTAGTGAAAAACTTAAGGGTGCTATTTTGAATTATTCCACCTATGACAAGGAACTCTATGCACTTATTAGAGCTTTGCAAACTTGGCAACACTATCTCCTTCCTAAGGAGTTTGTGATTCATAGTGACCATGAGTCACTCAAATATTTGAGAAACCAAGGAAAGCTTAATAAGAGACATGCTAAGTGGGTAGAGTTTTTGGAACAATTCCCTTATGTGATTAAACACAAGCAAGGTAAGGCTAATGTTGTGGCCGATGCACTTTCTAGGAGATATGCTTTAATTTCTATGCTTGAAACTAAGATGTTTGGATTTGATCACATAAAGGACTTGTATGCTCAAGACCATGACTTCTCTAAATTGTTTGAGTTGTGTGAAAAAGGGTCTCATTAAGGATTCTTTAGGCATGATGGATATTTGTTTAAAAATAAAAGATTATGTTTGCCTCAAAGTTCTTTGCGTGAACTCATGATTTGTGAAGCTCATAAAGGGGGGTTAATGGGACATTTTGGGATAGAAAAGACTTTAAACATATTGCATGAACATTTTTATTGGCCTAAAATGAAACATGATGTCATCAAATTTTGTTCTAATTGCATTGTGTGTCATAAGGCAAAGTCTAAAGTCATGCATCATGGTTTATATACCCCATTACCTATTCCTACCTCACCTTGGACCGATATTTCTATGGATTTTGTACTTGGTCTTCCAAGGTCCAAGAGAGGCAAGGATTCGATTTTTGTGGTTGTTGATAGGTTTTCCAAGATGGCACATTTTATACCATGTCACAAAGCGGATGATGCTTGTCATGTGACAGATCTTTTCTTTAAAGAAGTAGTGCGTCTTCATGGATTACCTAGGAGCATTGTGTCGGATAGGGATTCCAAGTTTTTGAGTCATTTTTGGAAAACTTTGTGGGGAAAACTTGGAACCAAGCTTCTTTTCTCCACCACTTGTCATCCTCAAACCGATGGGCAAACTGAGGTAGTAAATAGAACACTCTCACAACTCCTACGGTGTTTCATCAAAGGTAACTTGAAAACTTGGGAAGAATGGTTACCCCATGTTGAATTTGCTTATAATAGGGTAACTCACTCTACCACTTCTTTTTCTCCTTTTGAGGTTGTTTATGGTTTTAATCCTTTATCTCCTCTTGATTTAATTTCATTACCTAATGATTCTTCTATTTTGAGCAAGGATGGACTTTCTAGAGCCACTTTTGTTAAGGATCTCCATGAAAAGGTGCGGAATCAAATTGAGAAGAAGATGGAACAATATGCACGACATGCTAACAAAGGGAAAAAGGCTATGGTATTTGAACCCGGTGATTGGGTTTGGTTGCATCTAAGGAAGGATAGGTTTCCTTCCCAAAGGAAATCTAAACTCCAACCTAGGGGTGATGGACCTTTCAAAGTCCTTGAGAGAATTAATGACAATGCCTACAAGATTGACTTGCCAAGTGAGCATGGAGTGAGTTCTACTTTTAATGTCACTGATCTTTCTTCTTATGATGTAGGTGTTTTGAATGCAAATCCGAGGACGGATTCTTTTCAAGAAGGAGGAGATGATAGAGGACTATCTAAGGATCATGATGATGGAGGTTCATTCCAAGCCAAAGGTCTAGAAGGAGAGCTTGAAGCACTTCCTTTGGTGAGATTTGAAGGACCCATGACAAGGTCTAAAACCAAGCTTCTACAGGAAGAGATGACCAAGAGAATCATGGTTGGACTATTTAACAAGGACAAGGATGGAGGAATACACAAGGAGATGAATTGGAGCACCTTGAATATTGTAGGAGAGCTTGCTTCAGAATTCCTTTCGTAGCTTTCGTAATTTCGTAGTGTTCGTAATTTTCGTAATTTCGTAATTTAGTAATTTCTTATTTGTGTAACGGGTTTCAATGTGGACTTAAAATAGGCCCAAACAATGCATTTTTAGGCTTAAATCTATAAGTACTCAAATATTGATATTTCTAAGACACTTTTGATTAATAGAAATTAAACATTTGCTTGAATTGAGAGCTTAGCCTCTTGTTGGTTCTTGATTGAAACCAAATTGATTCTTATCAAGGAAGCTTTCCTTTGTGGCGAATCCTCCTCCGACTTATCGTTCCATTTGTGGATCGTGGCGTCATTCTTAGTCATTCCTTAATCTTCTCCATTTTTCTATTTGAGTTTTAAAGCACCATTCATGGAGTCTTGAAGCTTGCAATTCCGGAAACGATCCAAACCAAGCATTCATGTCTTGGTAGTCATCAGCACATGAGCATAGCCTGTATGATGATTGAGGAATGCAAGTTAATAGAGAACTTCCAGGATATGCATTTGACCATTCTTGAGGGTGACCGAGGTCTTGAGTTGAGAGAAACTAAGGTGGACAATGAGTTGATTATGAAAATCTGGGATGCCCAGAACTGGGATGAGGATGTGAAGTCCTTACCCAGGCATAAGGATGTATCATGGGAGAACCCAGACAACTCGGGTTTGGTGTTATACCGAGGAATGATTGTTGTGCCCAAGGGCGAGTTAGTGGATGTAGTGTTGTCTGAGGCTCATAAGGGACAATTTAGCATTCATCCGGGTTCCACTAAGATGTATCAGGACTTAAAGAAAAGCTTTTGGTGGCCTGGGATGAAGAGAGATATAGCTGAACATGTTACGAAATGTTTGGTATGTCAGAAAGTCAAGATTGAGAATCAAAGACCGTCTGGCCTATTGCAACCTTTGCAAATTCTAGAAATGGGAGAGTATTTCCATGGATTTTGTAGTTGGATTGTCGAGGACACAACCTGGATGCGATTCCATTTGGGTGATTGTGGATAGGCTGACCAAGCCGGCTCATTTCTTACCTGTTCGAACTGACTACACTGCTGAAAAGTTGGCTCAGTTATACATTAAGGAGATTGTCCGGCTTCATGGTGTTCCAGAAAACATTGTTAGTGATAGAGATCCCAAGTTTACCTCCAGGTTTTAAGGTGCTCTGCAAGAGGCTTTTGGAGCCCAGTTACGACTCAGCACAGCTTATCATCCACAAACGAACGGGCAGACCGAGAGGACTATTCAGACACTAGAGGATATGCTGAGAGCTTGTGCTCTGAACAAGGACCGGGTTGGGATAAATACCTACCTCTAGTGGAGTTCTCGTATAACAACAACTTCCATGCTAGCTTGGGTATGGCACCCTATGAAGCGTTGTATGGATGGAGGTGCCGGACTCCTACTTGCTGGACTGAAGTAGGAAAGAGACAGCTTCTTGGACCCGAAATGGTTCAGGATACATCTGAGCAAATCCGCATGATCAGAGACAAGTTGTTGCGGGCTCAAAACTAGCAGAAGAGCTATTATGATAGTAAACATCGCCCATTGCAGTTTGAGGAGGGCGATTATGTGTTTCTGAGGTTATCTCCAGTAACCGGGGTTGGACGGGCATTGGGTGTGAGGAAGCTGAGTTCAAGATTCATCGGTCCTTACCAAATTCTTCAGAGAATAGGACCAGTGGCTTACAGGCTAGCTTTGCCTCCTCAATTGTCCGAGTTGCATGATATCTTTCACGTACCTCAGTTGAGGAAATACGTGCCTGATCTGTCGCATGTGATAGAACCTGATTCTGTTCAGATCAGAGAAAATCTGACTTGTCCTACCCGACCATCTCCGATTCTTTATAGGATGGAGAAAAAAAAACAAAGTAAGACTATTATGATAGTCAAGGTAATATGGGAAGGGAGGACCTTGGAGGAAGCGACAAGTGAGTGAGAACAAGAGCTGATGCAACTATATCTCGAGTTATTTGGCAGGTATGGTTATAATTTTGGGGTCAAAATTCTTATAAGGGAGGGTGAATATAATGCCCTACGATAGTCCGGGTTCGTATTACCGGGTTGTCGCATAAGGGGGTTGTATACTGGAACTCAGAGAAAAGGGGGTGTAAATAACACCTTTTTAAATCCGGGGTTGTGTGGTATAGTAGTATTATAGGAAGACCAGGTTGGTGCATGACCGGGTTATTGCCACGTAAGTGGTATATACATATACATAGCACTTTTAAGTATAACGTTGTTGTATAAAAAGGAACCGGACAAGGAGGGAAAGAGCGACCGTGTAACGAACTCGGCTGAGCTCATATATTCCTGTTTCCTTGAGAGACCGAGTAGTGATCTCGGTAGAGCTCGTGTTTTCCTTTTCTTTGAGGGTTGAGTTGTAATCTCGAATAAGCTCGTGTGATCTCGGATGAGCAATCAGGTAGTTATCTCGGTTGAGCTCGGGTGAGCTCGTATGTGGTTGACTTGTAAGAGCTACCAAGTAGAGAGACTCGAAGAGCTCGTAACTCCTTTTAATAGAATTACCGGGTTGAGGACTAGAAGAGGTTGGGGATAAACCTTGGGCTTGTGAAGTACCAAGGTAGGAACCCGGACGTGGTTGGGAGGAATCTTAGATTAATGAAGTACTAAGGTAGGAACTTGGATTAGGTCGGATGAGGTCGGAGAAAGGCGGAACCTTGAACATATTATTGTATCAAGGATGGGTTCTTATGCAATCGATTTCATGGACATTTGTAATCGATTAAACAGTCAGTACTTGTTGTTTAACCTGGACTTAGCTTTGTGGTTGGAATGAGTGCATAGGAACCCGGGATGTGGTAATAAGGTTGCACTCAATATAATTCCTTAACCTAAAAGCTTCACATCCAACGTAAGGATTTAAGAGAATCATCTTACAAACTAGTTTCCCACCTTTGTTAGTTGAGAAATCATTAGGTGAGGAGATCATTTCTCCAAAGGAAGTTATAGTTTCAAAATTTAAGAGATAGAAGGCACGTAAAGGATATCTAAGCTTGGAAAAGCTGTCTTCTAGTCTTATTGTTTTTAAGGTAAGGTATGTTAATTTCACAGTATCTTTTGAGTTTGGGGTTTTAGAGGAAAAATGACCCATTTGAGTTAGGGTTGGTTTTGGGTGGCGTTTCTTTGGAAAAGTATGCTTAGAAGGTGATGTGAATCCCCTTGCCTTGATTCAATTTCAGACCAATTCTAGGTTGGAATTCGCTCACAAATTGAACCAGAATCGTATTGTTAACTTTTGGACGTTTCTCAACTTGTAGAACCCGGATTGGCATGATTCCAAAACGACATGAAAGAGGACGTTCTGAAATGCAATTTAGACACAAGAAACGCCGAAAAAGGATAAGTAAAACGAGACTTATGCAAATAAGAAATTCGGGCTGAATTATAGAATTTAGAAATGCGGAAATTTAAACAAGGAATTAGAAAGTGTGCAAGGGAAGTAGCAAATAGGAGCCACAAACAATTGATGTTTGATAAGCCTAGATGATCGCCACAAGAATTGAGCAATTCTTGATAAGATCAAAATGGGTCAAGGAAGAACCCTAGCAGAGACAATTCTCAAGCTAATGATAAATCCAATAGCCAAAAGTCCCTTCTCTATTCACTTCAAAATTGATTTATACAAATTAGTTCTCATGCATCTAGTAGAAAATAAAAGACAATTAAAATCTCAACATTGTAAGAATAACTAAAATGCCTTAGTGGTTAAGTGAGGCATAAATAAGCTTGAGGTCCAGGTCTCAAAACCAACTACAAGCACTTCATTAGTATTATTTTTTTTATTATTAAAGTCCTATGTCAATAATTGCTTTTATTATCACTCCAAGCAAGCAATACATGTGACTAGTAGTCCACTCATGCAGCCCTCTAGATTTTGGGTTCCCTCATGCAATTGGATTGCCCTCAGATTAGCCATTATATGTTGCAAACCTTCTTGGGTCTTTTTAGCTCTTGCTCTTGTCATTGGTCCTCCTATGCGTTATATTGGGTCTTGGTCTTGGGGTTGGTCTTTGATGTCAGGTTGACCTTTGATGTCCTCATCATTCCCTCCTTCTTGAAAAACATTTGCCTTCAAAACAACTAAATCATCACCTGCATCAAAAAGAGATAGATCAGCCACATTAAAAGTAGGACTTATAGCATACCCACCCGGCAATTCAATTTTGTAGGCATTATCATTGATCTTGGCCAGTACTTGAAAAGGACCATCTCCTCTTGGCATAAGCTTCAACTTTCTTTGTGAAGGGAACCACTCTTTCCTAAAATGCACCCACACCCAGTCACCTGGTTCAAATGTACCTTTTTCCTTCCTTTGTTAGCATACTTTGTATATCCTTCTACTTTCTTCTCAATTTGGGCCTTGACTTTCCCATGCAACTTCTTGACATATTCTTCTTTAACCTGCCCAGACTTATCTTTAAATTGAGAAATGTTTGGTAAAGGCAACAAATCCAAAGGAGTCAAAGGATTAAATCCATAAACAATTTCAAATGGTGACATCTGAGTAGTACTATGTACAACCCTATTATAAGCAAATTCAACATGTGGTAAACACTCTTCCCAAGGCCTAAGATTTTTCTTAATAACAGCTCTAAGAAGAGTAGAAAGAGTTCTATTGACCACCTCAGTTTGCCCATCGGTTTGGGGATGACATGTAGTTGAAAACAACAATTTAGTTCCAATCTTACCCCACAAAGTTCGCCAAAAGTGACTAAGAAATTTTGAATCTCGGTCACTTACAATACTTCTAGGTAAACCATGCAATCTTACCACCTCCTTGAAGAACAAATCAGCAACATGACAAGCATCATCTACCTTCTTGCATGCTATGAAGTGAGCCATCTTAGAAAACCTGTCAACCACCATGAAAATTGAGTCCTTTCCTCCCTTGGATTGAGGCAAACCTAGAACAAAATCCATAGAAATGTCAATCCAAGGATGTTCAGGAACTGTCAATGGAGTATATAAACCATGTGGCATGTGACCTTGGATTTGGCTTTCTTGCGTACAAGACATTTATCACAAAGCTTATGCACATCATGCTTCATGCGAGGCCAATAGAAATGCTCATGCAAGATGTCATATGTCTTTTGTACCCCAAAGTGCCCCATTAAGCCCCCTTCATGTGCCTCTCTAACAAGCAAGTCCCTAACTGAACCCTTAGGCACACAAAGTCTCTTGTCCCTTAACAAATACCCATCATGCATAAAATACCCATCAGATGTAGTATGAGAACATGTTTGATATTTATTAGAAAAGTTAGCATCATGCTCATACAATTCCTTAATGCACTCAAAACAGAAAAACTTAGTTTTAAGGGTAGACAATAATGCATACCTACGGGAGAGTACATCAGCTACCACATTATTCTTACCTTTCTTATGCCTGATCACATAGGGGAATTGTTCAAGAAATTCAACCCACTTGGCATGCCTCTTGTTCAACTTTCCTTGTCCTTTCAAGTACTTCAAAGACTCATGATCACTATGAATAACAAATTCCTTGGGCAAGAGATAATGCTGCCAAGTCTGCAAAGCTCTAATTAAGGCATACAATTCCTTATCATATGTAGAATAACTAAGAGAAGCTCCATTCACTTTCTCACTAAAATATGCAATGGGATGCCCCTCTTGCATCAACACAACCCCTATGCCTACCCCAGATGCGTCACATTCAAGCTCAAAGGATTTAGCAAAATTAGGTAAAGCAAGAACAGGAGCATTAGTTAACTTTTCTTTCAAAGTAGTAAAAGCCTTCTCTTGTTGATCACCCCATTCAAAAACAACATTTTTCTTATCAATTTCATTTAGAGGTGCAGCCAAAGTGCTAAAAACTCTAACAAACCTCCTATAGAAACTTGCTAAGCCATGAAAACTCCTTACCTCACTTATATTTTTGGGGGTTGGCCATTCTTGAATGGCTTTCACCTTCTCTGGATCAACCTGCACTCCTTGTGAGCTAACAATAAATCCAAGAAAAATTACATGGTCCATACAAAACACACATTTTCCACGTTAGCATACAATTTCTCACACCTAAGTGCTTCCAAAACACACCTCAAATGCACAACATGGTCATCATAACTTAAAAATCTTTTTCTAAGTTATTATAATATTAATTTTAAAATAATTAAATTATAATTTTGCCTCAATAATTAACCTATTTAAAAATTATCTCAATTATACTAATTTCATAATTACCTCACATTTTCCTTCTTATAAAAATATATACACTTAAAAACAATTAAAATGACTATATATTTATCATTCTTTCATTTCCTGAGAGTGAAAATCTTATAACTTTTGTCTCTTTTTATTACTTCCTTATTTACATTAATATCAATTTTTTAAAAATCTTTCTCTTTGATCATATGTATCTAATTTATATAATTTTCCTTCAACAGTTGTTATACTGCGTTTTTAAGACACTCGGCCAAAAGGGGTTGGTGTTCATTCATTCATTCCTTTTTTATTATTATTTTAACTTAAGAATTCTAGGTCCTTTGTAGTTTAACGCAATTAAAATCTGAAATTTTAAAAATAAATATTTAATCTACTCCTCATTAATTAAATGTCAAATTATTTAAGACATAAGCGTGAAACTAAAAAGAAGATGAAAATAAATTTGCTACATGTATATGTATAGTCCACCAACTCAAATAATTTATATGACTTAAAATCAAATTATTCTTACCAAAATCTGAAAATTTCACGTGAGGTAGGCGTGGCCAATGTTGACTCCAAATTCTGTACGTCAGATGATATGTAGGCTTTTCTTAGAGAAGGAATCTGCAAAACAAAGGAAAAGCACTCTGACGCTCAAGTAAGTACATCAATTTACAAGAGAATAACTGAGTGTGAGAACTCAGCATAAAATGTAGAGAATGAGTAACTTGAGTAATGCATTCAAGTATTGAGTATGAGATGTTCTGGAGTGAGTTAGAGAGAACCTGTAGGGTTGTATTTATAGTGTGGAGTGTGGGCTTTGGACCTTTGTTTGTTGATAAGATAATAACAGATAATAGCGGGCAGTTATCTAATTTAAATATAAGATAATGTGTACCTTGTTGATATACTGTTATTTGTAGATAAATAACAGCTTGTAGATAACTAGTTAGGATATGATGAGATAAGGTGGTTGCACCTATTTGAATATCCTAGTATAATTGATATGTTGTTAATATAAAGATATGCGCAGTAGATATTATCATTCCTGTAGTAGTCCGTGTCGCGCGCTACTGTAGCAGGGTTGACAAGGAACTCGGACAAGCATGTCCAGGTTGCCACTTGGAGGACAAATAAGTACTATTTAATGTGGTAGTACTAACGTGGAGGGTGTCCACGTGTACAATGACCCCATGATGAAGGTCACGTGTCATTTTACTATTTTGGACTGTATATAAGCCCCCCAGCCTCTAAGCCAATTTATGGGCGAAAGAGGATGAAAGAGTGTCGATGCAGAATGTCCAGTGTCATAGTAGTATAACAAGTACTATGAGCCTCCGAGGGTAGACGAGCGGTGTCATGTGTCAAGGTCAGTAGCTTTGTTGAGATTGACCAAAACTTTAGACTTACGAACCATGATGGTTCAGCGTAGTTTGGGTTTGTGAACCTGCAAATTTCCAAGGATGGACCTTGGACCAAGGATAGACCTTAGATTTGGCAAAGTACCAAGGGCGGACCTTGGGTTTCATAAAGTACCAAGGGCGAACCTTGGGTTTTGTAAGGTACCAAGGGCGGACCTTGGGTTTTGTAAGGTACCAAGGGCAGACCTTGGGTTTTGTAAGGTGCCAAGGGCGGACCTTGGGTTTTGTAAACTACCAAGGGCGGACCTTGGATTTTGTAAAGTACCAAGGACGGACCTTGGGTTTATGCCAAGAGAAGCTCTTGGGCTCAGATTGTGTTGATGGTTGATCCTGGACAAGGTAGTCTGGGTTGTAAATACTGAGCTGTCCAAGGCGGACTATTTTGTCTTTTAGTAAATAAGACTGATCTTGGCGGGTAAGTGAAGCGTCGAGGATAATGACAAGTCTAAGCATGGTAAGTAAATGAAGAGTCAAGCCTGATGAATTCTGCCAAAATGTGACCGTCTGATGTGATTAATGAAAATATGCGTTATATTTTCATTAATGCTATCAGTAGTGTGCCGCCCACGTACCATTACCCACGCACATGTGTCACTCGGAGAGTGGATAGAGATCGTGCGGTAGTGGGTAAATGCGGTCAATTGTGACGCGAGCAAAAATCGTCGACGTTTCAAAATCCCACCCAAAAATCGTTGACGTTCACTGTGCCTTTAAATAAAGGAGATTTCTGCAATTTTCACCGCCATTCTTGTGCTTTTGCTTTTTTTGAATCTTCTTCTTCACACTTCTTGCTTCTTCTCAAGGTAACAAAAATGTTTGTTTCACCCGCTTCTGATTCTGCCTTAGGCATGGGTGGTAGTGACTTCGATGGCTCAGTAGAGCAGCACATTATGCACGAGGTCATCTCGGTGGGTGACTCTTGGGAGGAAAACACCCATGGAAGAGTTTCAGATGGATTGTCTTCTTCCTCTGAGAGGAGGGCGAGTTCTCGTCGAGCTGTTGAGGGCACTTCTCATCCTCGTCAGCAGGCAAGGGTAGATGAACCTTTGCCGCTCACCATCATCCCTGCTTTTTCTTCGGGAATGATGAGGCAAAATAGCCCTTGAGGCGTTAGAGCCTCCTCACGCGTGCGTCGCAGCTCCGGTGCTGGGTCGCCACCGAATGGTTCAGTCATGCGTGGCTATGAGTGGGTAAGGGAGGACGTGTTTAAGTACCGTTCCTCCATGAACTCTACAGTTTCTATAAATGTGCTTCGCTCAACATTGCAAATGACGGCTCCTTTAGATGCCGGCAAGGTCGTCATCGAGCCTTGCGGGGAAGATGATTTTCCCTACTTGAGGGCGACGCCAGGTGCTCTGCCCTTCTTTTTCATGTACCAATGCCTCTTTGAGATGTTGGGTATTGTCCTTCCCTTTTCTCCTTTTCAATGTGCTCTGTTGTAGTACTTGAATGTGGCCCCCTCCCAACTTCACCCTAACAATTGGGCAGTGGTGCGGGCCTTTGATATTTTATGTTCTCATATGTACATTTGTGCCACTGTTCCTCTCTTCTGCTTTTTCTTTCAAACCAAGCTGTTCGGGAAGGTTGCTTGGGTCTCCTTGCACAGCGTCTCAAAAAAGCTATTCGAGGTAGACACCAACGTCTTCCACCGCTTCAAGGATCGATTCTTCAAGGTCCGAGAAAGTAGTGTCGTGGTTGATGGGTTGCCATTGATGAACAACAGGGATGGGGAAGCTCGCTTTCCCTTCTACTAGTAGGCTGACTCTACCAGGTTCAGGTCCTTTGATGAGGACATGCTGACCCTTGTGGAGAGGTCTGACAAGGCAACCTTAGAGTTGTTGTCGGCCTCGCTAGATGCGCGAGCTATTCTGTCGCTGCCTTCGGCCAATGATTCCTCTGCCACATTGGACGGTAATATTCCTTCCTTATAACTTCTCTATTTTTCTGGTGTGCGAATTCTAACACTTGATACTTTCGTGTTTTTGTATTTTCGCAGGTATCATGGGCAATTTTCAATGGAGGCCATTGGTAAGCAATGTAGGTGGAGATGTCGTGCCACCCTCTGTTCCCCCACAGCTGAAGAAGAGGGTCGACCGACTGTCCGGGTTGGCCCTTCTGAGCTAGCCGTTGCGTTCCTTGGCTTATTCCTTGCCGAGTTGGCAAAGAGAAAAAGGGATGAAAGTGATGGGACGTTTGGCCGTAAGAAGTCTAGGGCCACCCATGCTCCTCGTGGCCTACGTGCATTGAGGGAAGTTGTCGGGTTAATGCCGACTTCACCTCCTCATATCCGGGCTCCTTCACCTGCTGCCACTGCTGCTACACTTGTGGTTGTGACTCCAGCTCCGCCTGCTGCTGTCGCTTTTGTGCCTCCCATGACTGCCGGTCTGACTCTGCCTACCTCTCATCCTGTTACTCCTTCTCCCTCTTCGCCTCCTCCATCTGTAATGCCGCCACCCGCTGCCCGCCCTGTCACTCCTTTAGAGTTTATAAGTGCTCCAAGGGAGGTCGACTCATTATAGAGTGTTGGGCATAGGCTTGACCGAGGATTGCCGACCCCTTTTGACAGAAATTTGATTAGGTCGGTCGGTCCTCAACGCTCGTTTGACGCCGCTGAGCTTTTCCTGCAAAGAGGACTTGCCATTATAAAGGAGCAAAGGCAAGTGTATCAAGAAGCCATGGGCAAAGCGGCCTCTCTGGAGCAGGAGTACCACAAGCTGAAGGGTGCTATTCGTGGTGCTTGGTGGTTAGAGCGTAATTAGTTGAATAACGTCGTGGTGGCGTTTGTCGAGGCTGTCCGGTGTGACCGTTAGCTGTCCATGAGAACTGGTAAGGTTTTGTCCAAGCTATTGCGGACAAGACTTGATGGCGATGAGCTGGTCACCCTTGGTAAAGCAACTGCTACTAAGGCTAACAAGGCTTTGGCTGAGAAGGAGGAGTTGGCGAAGAAGGTGTCCGAGCTTGAGGCCAAGCTAAGGGATGCCGAGGATGGACTTGCTGCCGAGATGGAGCTTGCTGAAAAGGTAGCGAGTCTGGAGGAGAGGCTGAAGGAGGCTAACGCTGAGCTCAATGTTGAAATGGTAGTCAACAAGGAGCTTGATGAAGAGCTGAAGATGTATGAGCGAGAAGCAGTGGAACAGCATGAGAAGGGCTTCTCCAAGGCAGTGCGCCAAGCCGGTCTCTTTGTGAAAGACCTTGACTTGGGTCAATTTGATCCTTTCAAGGATGTGAAGATGGTGCCTTGGTCGATAAAGAGGAGCTCGGTTCTCCTGAGGAGTCTACTAGTGATGCAGCTGATGTATAGGCTGCTTTATGCTTCTTTTATTTTGTTTCTTTTGTACTTTTGGCCGGGATGGCCATGTAAAGTTTCCAGTATTTTAATGAAAATATTTCTCGTTTCTTTCCCTTCATCAATCTCTTTGCATTGCATGTTATACTTGCACAATATTTGTCATCATACCACGTTACAGTAATGTCTTGTTGTTCAAGTGATTTGACGTAACAATATTGCTTGCCGAATTATCAAGTATTTGAAATAATGTCGAGTTATCAAGTAATTGGAGTAATTCCGGGTTCTTGTTTTGATGAAATGGCCAAGTCTTTAGCTTTGCCTGTTGAGGTTCCCGTGCTAAGAGTGTATTTTAGACTTAGAAATGTCGGGGCTTAACCATGGACATCCGTGCTGAACGCTTTCCAATGGCTGAGTTTCTAACCCGGTTTATCAATATTCTGCAGAGAAAAAAATACCAAGAGTGCCTCTTGGGTTTACAATGTCAAGGGTGAACTCTTCTGTCAAGGTTGCCACCAAGTGAGAGTACCAAGAATTTTCTTGGGTTTAAATTGTGGAGGGCGGACCTCCAACAATTATTTCTGCAAAATAGATGAGTCTATGGTGCCAAGTTCCCACAGAAGTTAGTACCAAGAATGTTTCTTGGGTTTCGACATGCCAAGGGAGCCTTGGAATTTGATAAAATCAAGAGTTTTCTTAGTGCCAAGTATGCATCTTGGGCTTCATGTTCTTGAGAACTTATATTCCTACAAAGAAGAAACATGACAATGATAATATATGTCGAGGGTAGGCATAGTTGTACCTCATGTTTGTCAAAGCTGATACTAGTGGAGTTGTCCATGCTGGGTTTTGTTAAGATTTACCAAGACATGATCTTGGGTTTGGGAGCTGCTGAGAGCATACCAGTGGTTCGTCCACCCTGGATTTTTCAGAGGTCGACCAAAGCTTTAGGGTTTACGAACCTTGACGATTTACCGTAGTTTAGTTTTACGAACCCGTGAATGGCCGAGAACAGATTCCTGGATTGTCGAGACGGATCATGGGCTTACTAAGGTCAACCAATTAGATGGATTTATGAACCTTCTTCCGAGGACGGACCCGGGTCTTCCTGCCGAGATAGATCCCGGACTTGCTAAGGTCCACCAATTACATGGATTTATTAACCTTCTTCCGAGGATGAACCTCGGGTCTTCGTAAGGTCCACCAATTACATGGATTTATTAACCTTCTTCCGAGGGCGGACCCTCGGGTCTTCTTGTCGAGACGGATCTCGGACTTCGTAAGGTCCACCAATTAGATGGATTTATCAACCTTCTTCCAAGGGCGAACCCTCGAGTCTTCTCGCCGAGACGGATCTCAGACTTCGTAAGGTCCACCAATTAGATGGATTTATCAACCTTCTTCCAAGGGCGGACCCCGGGTCTTCTTGCCGAGACGGATCTCGGGCTTTCTAAGGTCAACCAATTAGATGGATTTATTAACCTTCTTCCTAGGGCGGACCCCCGGGTCTTCTTGCCAAGACGAATCTTGGGCTTTCTAAGGTCAACCAATTAGATGGATTTATTAACCTTCTTCTGAGGGTGGACCCCCGGGTCTTCTTGTCGAGACAGATCTCGGACTTCGTAAGGTCCACCAATTAGATGGATTTATCAACCTTCTTCCAAGGGCGAACCCCGGGTCTTCTTGCCGAGACGGATCTTGGACTTTTAAGGTCAACCAATTAGATGGATTTATCAATCTTCTTCCGAGGGCGAACCCTTGGGTCTTCTTGTCGAGATGGATCTCGGACTTCGTAAGGTCCACTAACTATAAGGATTTATTAACCTTCTTCCGAGGACGGACCCCTGGTCTTGCTAAAGGTCCTCCTAGGGGAGCTCTAGACTTTTGTGAACCTTTGTATGTTACCAGGACGCGTCCGTCCTGGATTTTAGTAAGGCTTGCCAAGGTCGGACCTTGACAAGTACAGGACATGGTCCTGGGTTTACGTCGAAGCTGGACCTGGGAAAATAGTCAGGCGATAATTCCTAAAATTTGGTCAAAATCCTGAAATATTGACGTAAGTAAGAGATAAGAGGTATATGTTTTATTAATATGGCATTTAATGTACATATTCCCTCTGTTTATTCCTCGGATGTGCCTCGTTAAAACCTTTGAAGCAAAAACCCAGTGGGAAAAAAAGGACTTGAATAGGAAAAATAGTACGTCATCCGGCCTTGAGCTCCTTAACTGAAGTAGAACTTTAGGTGGGTAGCATTCCAAGTTCTTGGAATGTCTTTACCATCAAGTTCCTGCAATTTGTAGGCATCGTTGTTCAGGTTGGTGACAACTCTAAACAGGGCTTCCCAGTTTGGTCTAAGCTTGCCTACACAGGGATCTTTTCGGGCTTCACCCCGGACGCGCCAGACTAGGTCGCCTGGCTGAAAAGTTCGGGGTTGAACTTTGGAGTTATATCTTCTTGTCATGCAGAGCTTGGCTGCCTCTTCCTTGATTCTGGCTATATCTCGAAGTTCTTCACTGGTTTCCAACCCAACCCTCATGTTGTATTCATTGCACTGTTCCTGAAAAAGCATCCTTCTGGTAGAAGGTTCCCCTACCTCGACAAGGATCATGGCATTAGTGCCATATGTCAGGCGAAAAGGAGTTTCCTTCGTAGTGCTTTGAGGTGTACAATGGTATGCCCAAAGTATGCTGGGTAGTTCCTCCCTCCAGAGACCTTTGGACTTGTCAAGTCTAGTACGAAAGGCTCGGAGAATAACTTTGTTTGCTGCTTCCACCTGATCATTGGTCCGGGGGTGTTCAACAGAGGTGATCAGGTGTTTGATACCCAGTCGTGTGAGGAAATCTTCATAGGTCTGTGCCTTGAACTGTGTACCGTTGTCAGTAACGATAGCATAGGGTAGACCATATCTACATATGAGATGTTTCCAAGTAAAGGTTTCAACTTCACTGGCTGTAATCTCTCGTAGTGGCTTTGCCTCAATCCACTTGGTGAAGTAGTCGATTGCCACCAACAAGAACTTGACCATCCCTAGAGCTCTGGGGAATGGCCCTAAGATGTCCATGCCCCACATAGCGAAGGGCCAAGGAGAGGAGATGGTATGAAGGTTTTCAGGGGGAATCCATGGGATGTCCACAAACTCCTGACACCTTTTGTATTTCCATGTAAACTTAAAGGCATCCGTCCTGAGTGTTGGCCAGTAGTATCCTGCTCGTACTACCTTGGTGGCTAAGGATCGTCTTCCTGTATGGAGTTCGCATATTCCTTCATGAAGTTCCCTCAGGACATAATCTCTCTGTGAGTTGTCCAGGCACTTGAGTAGAGGCGTTGTCAACCCTCTTTTGAATAACTCACCATCAATGATGACGTAGTAGCTGGCTTTCCGCTTTAGACGTCGGGCTTCGTTTTCATCTGCTGTGAGTGTTCCCTTTACGAGAAAGTCTCTGTAAGGGGTCATCCAAGTGAGTTCCTCCAATTCAACAGCCATTACCGCTGAGGTGTCAATGGTGGTTTTTTGGAGTGTTTCTTGGATGATGGTTTTGAGGTGCCCGGTCTTTTTGGTACTGGCCAACTTAGATAGCAAGTCGACCCTGTGTTACTCTCTTGAGGAATATGATACATCTCAAAACACTCGAAGCTATCGATGAGTGTTTTGGCCGGATGATAATACTGGAGAAGTAGGGCTTCCTAGGTTTGAAACTTGTCTACTATCTGTCCCTGGACGAGCTGTGAGTCGGAGTAGCACCTCAAACATTGAGCCCCGACTTCTTTTGCGAGTTTGAGTCCTGCTTTGAGTGCCTCGTACTCGGCTTGGTTGTTGGAGGCCTTGAAGTTAAGCTTAAGAGCTTGCTCCAGTGAGATGTTGTCAGGTCCTTCAAGTATGATGCCTACTCCACTTCCTTGTACGTTGGATGCTCTGTCCACATAAAGGTTCCACCAGTCCGAGGTGGTCTTATCCTTCCCGACGAATTCTGCTAGGAAGTCCGCCATGAACTGTGCCTTCATAGGACCACACGGCTCATATCGAATGTCAAACTCTAACAGTTCGACTGACCATGCCACCATCCATCCTGCCAATTGTGGTTTCCACAGTACTTGTTTGATGGGATAGTTAGTTCTAACTATCACTTGGTGACTTTGGAAATAAGGCCTAAGGCGTCTGGCGGAGGTGATTAATGCCAATGTTATCTTCTCGATCATTTGATAGCGCTTCTCCGCATCATGTAGCATGCGGCTAGTGAAGTAGATGGGGAGCTGGTACTTCCCTTCTTCTTGGATGAGTGTCGAGCTTACAACTTCGTTTGCCACAAAGAGGTATAAGAGCAACGGTGTCCCCTGCCGAGGTCTACTTAAGACAGGCGGAGTAGCGATTGTCTTCTTGAATGCCTCGAAAGCCTGCTCGCAGGTGTCATCCCAGAGGAATGGTGTTGTCTTAGTGAGTAGCTTGTAGAAGGGCTTTGCTTTCTCAGCGACTTTGGGAAGGAATCTGGATAATGTGGCTAGTCTTCTATTCAACTTCTGAACTTCGTTGACGTTAGTCGGGCTATGCATCTATAATATGGCTGAGCACTTGTCCGGGCTTGCTTCAATACCTCAGTGTGTGATCATGAAACCAAGGAACTTGCCTCCGCCTACCCCGAATGTACACTTTTCGGGGTTGAGACGCATGTCATACTTCCAAACCTCTTCGAATACCTCTTCGAGATCTACTACATGTTAGGCTACACTCTGAGACTTGACGACCATGTCATCCACATAGACCTCGACGTTACGTCTGATCTACTTTCTGAAGACGCGGTCCATCAGTCGCTAGTATGTAGCTGATGCGTTTTTAAGACCAAAGGGCATGACCTTGTAACAGTAGTTGGAATCTTCAGTGATGAAGACCATCTTTTCTTCGTCCAAGGTGTGCATTCTGATTTGATTGTAACCAGAATATGCATCTAGGAAGCTTAGGATGTGAAACCCGAACGTCCCATTGACCAGTCTGTCAATGCTGGGTAATGGGTATGCATCCTTAGGGCATGCCTTGTAGAGGTCTGTGAAATCAGTGCACATGCACCACTTGCCATTGGCTTTTTTGACCATGACAACGTTAGCGAGCCAAATAGAATACCTGACTTCTCTGATAAAGTTGGTTTTAAGTAGTTTGTCTTCTTCTTCTTTTAGTGTTTTTCGCCTTTCTTCTCCCATATTCCACTTCTTCTGTGCTATGGGTTTGGCTTGTGTACATATCGCCAACTTGAGGCATATGACACTAGGGTCAATGCCGGGCATGTCAGACGGTTGCCAAGCAAACAAAGATGTATTATTGTGGAGTACGTCGGCTATATGCCTGTACTCGTGACTGGTGAGCTCTTTGCTAAGTTGTGTGCACTGTCCGGGTTTGGGCCCGAGTTGCAGCTTAACTAATTCTTCGATAGGTTTTGGTCCTTTGTCGATATTATCATCGCGCGAATCCACGTCGAAGGTGTCACCATGTTGATCTGTAAGGTAGACCATCAGTGTATAGGGAACATACTCTCTATCTATATTCATGACCTGGGTAGTGTCCCCCGAAGTGGTACCATGTTTGTCTGACCTCCTGTTAGGAGCATATGGTTGTAACACCCCGAATTTTATGAGGATCTGAGCATTTATTGAACATGTTTTATATATATTATTAATCAGTAGAATTTTCTGATCTTAAGGATATACAATTTTAGGAGAAATTTGATTGTTTCCTGGACAGCGTCGGTACATGCTGTATAATTTAGAAATTTCAAACTGAAGCAGAATAAGGTGAGACAAGACTCATATGATAGAGAATAATTTGTAGAGTTAGAAACTATACAGCTGTGACAGAAAAACCTTAGAATAGAATTTCTATGAATTTTATACGGTAATAACTTTGAAATTTTATTCAGGAGAATTCAGGCAGCAGAAAAATATGAAAAAATGATAAGTAAAATCTGTGGAATTTTCTCTTAATTGTAGGATGTATAGACTTATTTAATAAAATGGTTTAGTAATTTTGATGGTCAGAAGTAGAACGGACCAATCAGAATTAAGATAGAGCAGTCTTGTACGTAAAGCCTGTGTAGCACTCTGTATAGACTGTTTGTGAGCTTTTTGTACTGTAACTGAAGTTAGTTTCTGGAAATCTTTAGAGTTCTATTATTTAATCTTATCCTTTAGGCAAAAGAGTTCAAATTAAAATTTACTTCCTCCTATGAATGCCATGTGTGAAGACAACTTGGAATTGAATTCTTCCTCTTCATGAAAGATGACATATGGAAACAAGGAGAACCACACAATTTTTTCCTCTTTAAAGGAAACCAAAACGTAGTGTAGAAGGAGGAGGGGAAGATAAAAATCTTTTCCCTTGGCCATGGTACCCACGTGAAGTTCTGAAAGGAGGGGGATAAGGTGGTTTTGTCCTATTCAAAATTGATGAGTCATGATGAGTAGAAAAATATCTTAAGGTTCGTGAATTAAAGTGATAAGGTGCAATCATGAAAGCTTAAGAAATATCTATCCACTTGTAAGCCACCATTAATGAAGAGGGATAAGAAGCCATCATAACCTTGAAAGGTATTTGTACAAGATGGCATGAAAGGAAGAAAAATCTTCTCTCCCTTCCCCTTGATGGCCACGTGAGTGAGGGAGTAAGAAGAGAGGAGATTTCATGACTTAAATACATGGGGACAAGTGGAGGACACTTGGAAGAGAGTCCTCATGACTTAGGAGATTTTTGTTATAAAGCTAGAAGATATTTAGAAGAGTAATTATGAGTTTAGTTAGGATGTAATGGAATGAGACGAAACTAAGTTCTAATGGAACCAAATGAGAGTAACTAATTAGAAAGGGTAATTATGTCTTTAAATATTTTATCACTTTTCAAACCCTATATAAAGATAGGAGGGCCCTTAAGTGAAAGTCACTTTCAAGACTCCCTTTCTCCACCAAACGCCACGTGAATCTCTCTCCCTCCCATCTCTTTCATTTCATTTTCACCCTTTCCTTTTCAAGGCATAAGTTAAAGTGAGAAGAGGCCCCACTTCCCTTAAGGTCACATGTAGAAGGCTAGCACTTTTAGGAAAAGTTTGTCAAGCTTTGTAAGGAGTTATCAGGTATGTATATGGAAGTTTTATGATAAGGATAGTTTAAGTGTTACTTGTGTTTGAATAAGTGTTTGAAGTTCTGTGAAGTATGACTTGTATCTGAGTAATTGTTGGATTTAAGTTATAGTTATATGATTGAGTGCCTGAATGAAGTTTTATACTTGCTGAGTGTTCTATGAATCTCTGTACATGAATGATATGTTGAGTTTTCGTACATGAGTAATAAGCTGAGTTTTGTACATGATTTATGTTGAATTTCTAAGTAAATTATGTGAGACAATGATTGGAGTCTGATGTTGAAAATAAATCTGAGTTTATAAAATGAATGAGATATGCATAAGTGAATCAGTCTCATGTGTCTCATAGAGTTGCCTCAGAGAGGAGGTGTGTCAGATAGTTGCAGGAACGGAGTCCGTGCATTCAGGCAGAGGGGTCTGAACTAGGGGGTGCAGGGGCGGGGCAAACTTTCTCGGGGCCCTGTTTAATATTTCCCTTTTTTAGAAAATGGGGCCCTCAATTGGCAATTTAAAAATAAATGACTCATTTAAATAAGAAAAATACTTTGCTCAATAAATATTACCAAAAAGTATTGAAGTTTGAAGGTTTTTTTTGAAGAGAGTAAAAAGTGAAATAAGGAAGGAGGAGAGAAAAAAAAATTGGGTGTGTCTCAGGAAATGTAAAAGTAGTAAAAATTGTTGTTGGTGGGAATTGAACCTTGGACCCCTTGGTTATTAAAAATAGGCATTACCATCTCCTCTAATTTTCAGTATTGAACATATGTTGCTGTAATTAATATTTGAGGCCCCTTCTTTTTTGGGGCCCTGTGCGGTTGGGCCCCTTGAATGGGCCTAGAACCGGCCCTGAGGGGGTGACTCTTGCGGTGGAGAATCACGCCACCCATGATGATCACATGAGTGTGGGTGAGAACCTGTGCAACACCGGGAGACCCTGACTGATCGGAGAAGTTCTATGCCACTGGGATGGGGTTATCTTGACAATTGGTACCACATGTTCATGATGTTGAGAGTTTGGGAGAATCATGCATCATATAAAATTAGAACTGAAATTTAAGGACGTTGTTATAAATAACTGCACACTGAATATAACCTGTCGCTTAAACTATGTTTATTATGAACTTACCCTGTGTTTTGTGTTTGTGGTTGACACCTGCTATGACCTCGATTTCCATTCGGGTGAGCAGATGAACAGTAAAGAGAGACTGCCTAGCTACTTACAGGAAGAGGATTTTGTTTGAAGATGTTTTGTTTGAAGATGTGTTCTTTTGTTACAGAGTATTTTAGTTATTTGTACTATGTAATAGAACCAGTGTCAGTTTGTACTCTTATTATATGTTACTTCAGGTTTATAAATATTACTCAGTGATGAAATTTTCTTGGAGTATCAGTTATTGACAAAATTTTGTTATATTCAACTAGGTGCTCTTAAGTAAGTTGAAAAGAATTTTCATTAAAAATCAATAATAACAAGACTGTAAGTTGAGGTGTTACAATGGTAACACTTTAAGGCTTTCGACGTAACACTGTCTAGCCTGCTTTCATTGTGACAATCTCCCCTGTCATGGTAGGAAACTTCATCTTTAGATGAGGTGTAGAGACAATAGCTCCTAGCTCGTTAAGAGTCTTTCTACTGATTAGGACCAGGTATGATGTGTCAGCATCCACAATGTTGTACCTGACTGTAAAGCTCCTGGATAGTGAACCTTGACCAAAGGTGGTCATTAGGTCGACATATCCCAAGGTATCGACCCATTCTCCTGCAAAGCCGAGGAGGGGTTCTGAGCAAGGCTGTATAGCTATTGATGAAATCTCCAACTTCTGAAAGGTCTTTAGGTATAAGACATCAGCCGAGATGCCCTGACCGATGAGCACCTTTGTCATCATGAAATTGGTGCTTATGAGGGAAACAACCATGGGGTCATCTTGGTGGATAGGGTTAATTCCCTCAAAGTCAGCATCTGTGAATGTAATAGGAGGTAAACTCCGCATTGGGGGAATGTTGACAAAATTTATGTCAATATCCCAGATGAAGTGCAAATGTCTCTTGCGAGACTGACTTGATGATCCTCCATATGAGAAACCCCCGCAATGGTATGAATTACACCACGAATATGTTGGACGGGTTCCTCTTCCTGTTGGCAAAAGGGTTGACGCTCGCATCTTGGTTGCGGTTGTCTTTGCCTCCCTCTATCTTCTGCACCATCTTTGCATCTGCATTGTTTCTGAAGTGATCCTCTCGTCGTTCCTCTTGCCTATGTACTGGTGGGGAATTATCAGGTCTTTTCACAAACCTTGATAAGTGCCCTGCTTGGATAAGTTCTTCTATCTTATCCTTTAATGCCACGCAGTCCTCAGTGTTATGGCCAGTGTCGCGATGGTAACGACAATACTTGTTAGGGTTTCCTCCCTGTTTCGAGGGAGGTTGCAATGTCACTTGAACCTCCGTGTTGAAGGCTTCATCCATGATCATGGCTTGATTGATCGTCAGGGGAGTGTATCTCTCGAACCTGGGTCCTTTGGAAAAAAGCTATGGCTTGTGCAGCCTTTGCTTCTTGCCAGTCCTCCGGGGATCAACCGTGATGGGTACCTCATGTTTTTCGCGCTTCTATCCAACTTGTCAGACTTCATTGCGGAATTTCGACATTTTCTTCCATCTGAATGTAACCTTTGGCTCTTTCGCGTATTTCGTCCATGCTAGTAGGAGGTCTCTTGCATAGACTGTCCACGAATTTACCAGGTCGTAGGGCCAGCATCATGGAATGCAATGCTACCTCAGGGTTGAGGCTTCTGATTTGAGAAGTGACATGCGCGAATCATTCCATGAACCTGCGAAGGGGTTCATTATCAGCTTGGCGTAATGTTGCTAGTGCGGCGGATGTCATCTTGTGAGTTCAGCTGGTAGCGTACTGTGCGCTGAATTTTTCGACAAGGGTGTCGAAACTGTTGATGGACCGCTCGGGGAGGTCACCATACCATGCTAATGCTGCTCCCTTTAAAGTGTAGGGAACACTCGGCATAATATGGCGTCATTGTTCGTATAAAGGTTCGCTTGTGAGAGGAATGCATCGAGATGTTCGTCCGGGTCTATGGTGCCATCATACCTCTCTAAGTGTAGAGGTTTCCAACCGAACGGGATGTCGACTTCCATAATACGATCGACAAATGGATTGCGTCGTGTGTTATGTCTCTCCATTCGATAGCCCTGCGTCGAGCTATGAATAAGTGAAGGGTTGACAGGTTGTCGGGGGTGCGACTCGCCTTGCGTCTGTTCTTCTCGGGTGACCGGGGAGTGTTCATCTCTCTCGAGTTGTCTCACTGGTGATTCGTGCTGATCGCGGTCAGCCTTCAGTCTTTCGATTTCTTCCTGATACTTGCATTCCATCTCTGCCATGCGATTCTGGAGTTGCTGAATGGTGTCGGCATTCGTCATGGTAGTCTGCGGGGGGTTAGACGCATCGACAGGGGTGTCATGTCTAACGCTGGAGCGTGTGCTGACCATGGACGTGTATCGATAAGTGATCTAAGTGAGAGGCTGCAGGGTATGTTTTACCTGGGCCCCACGATGGGCGCCAAATGTTCTTACCAAAATCTGGAAAATTCCATGTGTAAGGTAGGCGTGGCCAATGTGGACTCCAAATTTTGCACGTCGGATGATGTGCAGGCTTTGCTTAGAGGAGGAACCTGCAAAACAAAGGAAAAGCACTCCGACGCTCAAGTAAGTACATCAATTTATAAGAGAATAACTGAGTGTGAGAACTCAGCATAAGATGTGGAGAATGAGTAACTTGAGTAATGCATTCAAGTACTGAGTATGAGATGTTCTGGAGTGAGTTTGAAAGAACATGTAGGGTTGTATTTATAGTGTGGAGTGTGGGCTTTGGGCCTTTGTTTGTTGATAATCTATTGATAAGATAATAATAGATAATAGCGGACAATTATCTAATTTAAATATAAGATAATGTGTACCTTATTGATATACTGTTATTTGTAGATAAATAACATCTTATAGATAACTTGTTAGGATATGATAAGATAAGGTGGTTGCACCTATTTGAATATCCTAGAATAATTGATATGCTGTTAATATAAAGATATGCACAGTAGATATTATCATTCTTGTAGCAGTTCGCGTCCACGCTACTACAGCAGGGTTGACAGGAAACTTGGACAAGCATGTCCGGGTTGCCACTTGGAGGACGAATAAGCACTATTTAATGTGGCAAAATTTATTTATTTATTGCAACAGCGAAGAGTATCTCAACCCTATTTATATTAACACCGAGCAACAATAAAAGAAAACAAACAAAGAGTAAACTTCCTTACCTTATAGAAACCAAACTTATATCACAAAAATTCACAATACTACACCTATATAAATTATTATATACATCTACATCAACAACATCTTTAACCCAAACTAATTGGGGTTAGTGGTAGATGAACCTAATAATAAATACGAGAAAGTTGAAAAAAAGAGGTAAAGCAAAAAAAGGGAAAAGAAAGAAGGGGAAGATGAAGAAAAAAATGACTAAAAAGGGATAATCTAGAACATAGAGATAACAATAGGTCTAACCCTCCACTAAGCTTATAGCTTTTATCCATTCCATCCTAAGACACGCTGTCAGTCAATCTATATCTCACTCCATTAAGTATTGTTTAACTACCTTTTTCAGATAAGTTTCAGTCTACCTCTACCTCTCTTTGTGTCGAGCTCTTGGTAACAAACTTTTATTATTACAGGAGCATCCAAGGGTCATCTCATTACATACCCAAATCACTTCAATCTATGTTCTCTCATCTTTTCACTCACTAGTACTACTGCTACCTTTCGTCTAATATTTTCATTTCTTATCTTACCCACCATCGTATAATCACACATCCACCTTAACATCCTCATTTATGCTACTCCTATTTTATGTTCATGTTGTCTATGTACTGGCCAACATTCAGCTCCATATAACATTCCAAGTCTTACAGTTATTCTGTAGGATTTTCCTTTTAGCTTAAGGGAAATTTTGTAGTCACACAACTGTTGAGTACAAAGGAATCACTTGATGAATGGGCAAGAAGATCAAGCTTGGTTTTGAGCTTCCAACATGCCTTGAAGACTTGAAGAAAATCTTGTAATTAATTGTAAAGAAAAAAGCATCTCCGATGATCCAAGTGCATAGCATTCATATCATACATTTAGCATTTCAAAAAGGGTCATAAAATTAACAAGGCTTTGCTAATTTGATTCAGTGTTTAAATTGAAACTAAGGTTTTTGGAAAAATACTGGTTTACACTATTTAATCGATTACTGAGGCATAATAATCGATTACTTTGTTCTTAGCTTTTCTGGAAAACCTATCAAGAACAATGTAATCGATTACATATCGGATTAATCGATTATTTGACCTTAGCTTACTTATAAAACAACATTGAGAAACATTTTAATCGATTACCAAGCTATTGTAATCGATTACCAAGGCCAAATAGAAATCACCTGGTTTATGAAGCTCACTGCCTTAATCGATTACCAATACTTGTAATCGATTACATTATACACCACTGCCTCACTATCTATTATAAAATAATCGATTACCAAAGTCCGTAATCGATTACATAGTTCATTTGGCTAAAAACTGTTTTATGAAGCTCTCTGCCATAATCGATTACCACAAAATCGTAATCGATTACACAGTACTTTTCAGCTGTATTCTAAAACTTCAAGTTTTTCTAAAGATCACTGTGATAATCGATTACGCTACGGAATAATCGATTAATTAGTTCGTTGCCATAACCCAGAAGCCTATAGAACATATTAATCGATTACATATGATAAATAATCGATTACATATAATAAATAATCGATTATTAGGCGCTTGTAATCGATTACAGGCAGTTAGAAACATTTGTTATAAATAGAACTCATTCTGTGCCTGATAAGTAACTTGAGAATTTCGAAATCTGAGCTAAACTAAAGCACTCTACATACTTTCCTGAGGTTCTTTGGGTTCTGGGTGTTCTTGCTTACATCAAAATACATATGGGTTATTGATTGTGTCTTGAAGCAAGAAAGTTCTTGTCAAAGCTTAAGGATTGTGCTTTTCTGAGTCTTGTGTAGATTCTTAAACCTGATTCATTCATTCATTTGCATCATTAATCATTGGATCATCAGGTGATATCTTTCCTTAACTTTGAAGATGTACTCTGTTTTTTTTTGTAATTGAATTCTATTGTAATTGGGGTTCTTGCATGTAATCTAGAGGAAGGGTTTCTCTAGGGGGTGCTGAGTGGATTCTCAGTGGGTTGATCTCTAAGAACCTAATAGTGTTTTAGGTTTCTGAACTTTATCTAGGGTTGATAAAGAGAGATTTGTATAATTCTTGTAAGACAGAAAATTGCAATAGTGGAACTCCATTCTAGTGTTGAATGGAAGAAAACTGAATGTAGCTTCATAGTGTTTGAAGTGAACCAGTATAAATCTTTTGAGTCTTGTGTTTAAATTCGAGCTAGCCTATCTTCCACATATATACTCTGCTGAATTATCTTGCTAATCATTTTAACTTTGAATAATTGCATACCTTGGACTGAGCAAGTGATTGAATAAACATTTTTGGTTTCAAAGTGATAAAGATTCTAAGGGAAAACTCTAATTTTGCTAACAGAATTTTTAATTTACCAACCCTAACCAATTCACCCCCCTCTTGGTTAAGTGTGAAGTGTTCCTATCTTTTACAACAACAATAAAGTAAATGCATGAGGTCTTGATCATCATCTCTTACCAATGAAAACTCACATTTCATATATCAGTCTTGCTTCGGCTTAATGTGAGTCCTTTAGACACTAACATGCTTCTCCGCAATTCAAGTTTCATATTAACACATTTGGTCTCCTCAATAAGCATAATATCATCTACAAAAAACATATACAACAACACTTCCTCTTAAGTATTTTTTGTTAGTTCATCTATCACTAAGGTAAAAAGATAAGAACTAAGAGTCAAACTTTGATGTACATCTATTATGATAGAAAAATAACTTGATGTTGTATTACAACCTTTCACACATATAATAATCTCATCATACATATCCTTAATTGCATTTACATACTTTAAAAATGCTAAAAACAAGAGCTTGAATGAGAGAGGAATGAAGGAACTTTAATTTTCTTGAACCCCAATATTAAACCATCACAACAATTCACAACATAAAAACTTGAGACTTGGAAGCTTCTGGACTTACAAATTTAGACAGCTCTTTAGGAATAAAGTGGAATATAAGTGATGAAGAATAGGAGTTTAGAGCAGTAGCAGGAGCAGAAAGAAACTTATGAGTCTCGGTGATTATCTTTTGAACTAATAGTTAAGTTCTACTAATGGTCACATATATACACATATTCCATCGGAAGAAACCAATGACCGAGACTTTAGTAGTGAGGTAAGAGAAGGGATTATTTAGTTAAATCAATGGATGGGGTTTAAAGAAAATTATCAAAGGTTAATAAATTCTTTTCTAAGAAAAATCAAATAAATAAGTGGATGAAAAGGGACAAAGCGGTGAAGGCATGAAGCTTACAGGATAAGCTTTCAAAATGATTAGAATGTGAACACATGGACAATTGATTATAAGCTATAATAGGTGCAGCTACATAGGAAGAGACTATAGTCGAGAAAATTATTACTCCTTCCTTAATTAAGAAGAAAATCCATGAGATGTGTCGGAGAAAGGAAGAATAGAATCGGAGATAATTTATAAAATGAGTAATGGGAATGCAATGACCAAATTTGAAACTCCAAAGAAAGTCACGTAAATAACAGCTTTTCTTCTTTTTGAATTCTATGTAGCCATTATCCAATTAAAAGAAAACGTGATACATTTTTCTTTGAATTTAGTAGCCATATTCCAGATGCAAGAGAAGTGCATCATTAATTTTTTTTCAATTCCAGCCGCCTCTTTTAGGAACTTGTGTTTGAAAGTTTTGGCAAATTTTGAAATTGTGATAGGAAAGCTGGACACGTGATGCTAGGCTACGTTGGAAAATTTTCCCCAAAAATCTGACGAGAAAAGTAATTTTAGCTCAAAAAGAAAAATAAATTGAGCTAATTAAATTATTAATTATAAATTAATAAGTATATGACTTACTAATTTTAATTTTAAGATATTTAAGAAAATTTAAAAGGTCTCAATTTTTTTTAACCGTCGAAAATTCCTAAAATTATATTTTTGGAATTGTGTGAAAGTATTATTATTTTAATAAACGCTAAAGGAATAGAATAAAATTTTACAAACACATCATTGTAATTATTATGGACTAATTTTAATTAAATCTTTCACTTTTCTTAACTGCTAGCTCTCTTTAACAATGTGTTCGTACAATGTTAATGCACAACACAATTCCATTTCCAGTGAATTTTATGTTGAAGTCTTCGCACAAAATCACACGTGTTCACTAATTAATTTTTTTTCATAAAATTAAATTTAATTATCTTTTATAATTATTTTCAATCACTTTATCATAGATTAGAAAATCTAGAGTGTTTACGTCTACATTGTTTCCATAGTCGAAACACCTCACACAACTCTCTTCATCTCGCATTTTTCACGTCTCAGTTATGTATTCGCATTTCACATGTACGCATCTCAAAATTGTACTAATATTACTAGAACGAAATTCTAGTCATCACAAGTACTTACACCTGAGTTAATGTGAAACTACCACAAACAAAATCATAACACTAACATTTTCACACTACGGTTGAAATTCAACCATATCAAACTAACAATCACCACATACACATACAATTTTAAGTGTCTCCAATACATTTAAATTAAATTTAAATACATCAGACACATACTTAACATTTGCTCGAAATTCACACTTTCTAGGTCTTCCAATTAGATTAAGGCAATAAACAAACATTTAATAATGAATCAAACACGGCAATTGATACATTTAGTACAAATAGCAAGTAAATCACCTCAACAAAGAACAAACCCTTAAACCCTTGACTATTAGAAGGATCACCTTTGTATCTGTATATAGAGAGATAGATATCCATGTCTTATCGAGATTGGGACAAACAAGAATGGTTGGGACAATAAATATCCATCTCATTCATATTTTGGAACAAAATTAGTGTTCTTGTCTTTACTTATCTTTTATTTTCAATAAAAGACAAGTAAAAAGGGACAACTGTCGGACCCTAATTCTGCTCAGACATGTTTTCTAAAAATAATAATAATAAAACAAAAAGAAAATAAAAAAAGAAAAGAAAAGGCCCAAAGGGACTTAATGGATAAAAGGGGAAAAGGGGAAGGTTTGTCCATTAATCACAAAAGGTGATGGAGGTCCAAGACAAGCCAAAGGTCTAGAAGGGGAGCTTGAAGCACTTCCTTTGGTGAGCTTCAAAGGACTAATGACAAGAGCTAGGACTCAAGCACTTCAAGACCATATTCAAGCCAATTTGGGCAAGCATGAAGTTGCACACCATATTAAGGATGACAAGAGCTGGATTTGGATGTCTCAAATCCAATCTAATTCAATAAATTCCAGCACTTGTTAGAAGAAATTTAATAAAACATTTGTAAATAGGTTGCTACTGCTTTAATCAATTATTTTGGCTTTGTAATCGATTACAGGATGTTTAGATGCAATCAGGAATCTTGACCTCACTGCCTTAATCGATTATTTCGTCCAAATAATCGATTACAAGAATGTCAGTTGTAAGCAGGAATCATGACCTTACTGCCTTAATCGATTAAATGGTTAGTGTAATCAATTATTTCAGTTCCTGACTGATTTAATCGATTACAATAGCGAATTAATCGATTATACCAGTCTGAGATGGCAACTGCACATATTTGGGAAGCCAAAGGTCACTTAGGTAAAGCTTGTCTTACAAGCTACGTTTGGACTTCATTTTAGTTTGCATTTACATTACATTTAGTGTCATTTAGCCTATTAATTCGTTGTCTATATAAACCACTCACAAACTAATTGTAAGGATCTTTGGATGATTAATACAATTTTTGAATTGTGGTGAGAGTTTTCTCTCTTGTTCTTAGTCAAGAACTTCTTATTTCTTATCAATGGCCTCCCAGCTATTTTGGTGATTCTTGCAAGACTTATTGGAATTCCTATTCCATGGTGTCATTTCCAATTCATTCCTATTCTTCTTCCACAATCCATTTCTGAAAATTAGAAAACATAAACAGCCTCACACAAGAGAAGAGCTGAATGCTCTGTTTGAAGTTCAATTGAAGAGTGAATTCCATTGCAAGGAAGATCAAGGCAAAAGGTGCTAAGATTCAGGTCAATAGCACATCATTTGGTATCAGAACTTAATCCTTGTGGAATTCTTCTTCAATTTCAGTTTTAGGTTTTCTTCAAAGGATGAGTTCAAGTGGAGGAGAAGCTTTGTCACCTCTAGGTTGATGAAAGTTATGACAAAACAAATGAAAGACTTGAAAACCGAATTGGAGGCCAAAATTGAGGGGAGACAAAGGAGGAGTCAACCAATGGGAAGTGTGGATGGAGAGGCTCATAATGGTAGGAGGTTGAGTAAGTATGCTTCTTCTTATAGAGGAAATTATTATGAGGAGAAGAGTGAGAGGAAGAATTGGAGAGAAAATAGAAGAGAAAATCATAGGAGACATAATCCTAGAAGGCAAAATAGAGATGATGAAGATTTGAGGGGGAGAAGAGAAGAGAGAGATGGGAGGAATGGAGGATTGAATGGAGTGAAAATCAAAGTTCCAAAATTCCTTGGCAATAATGATCCGGAAGAATATTTTGAGTGGGAGATGAAAGTAGAACAAATTTTCTCATGCCAACATTTTGAGGAGGAAAGGAAAGTTACTCTAGCAACTTTGGAGTTTGGTAGTTATGCTTTGACATGGTGGAACCAAATTCAAGTGGGTATAGGGAGGATGAGGAGACAAAGAGTAAATTCTTGGGATGACTTGAAGGCATGCTTGAGAGGAAGATTTTTTGCAACTTATTATGCAAAAGAAGTCCATAACAAGCTTCAAAGACATTTCCAAGGTTCCAAAAGTGTTGATGAATACTATAAGGAAATGGATGATAAGGGCTGAAATTGTGGACGTTAAAGAAGCAACAATGGCTAGGTTCCTTCATGGCTTGAATAGAGAAATTCAATATGTGATGGAGCTGCATTCATATGCAACAATTGAGGAGCTAGTCCACAAAGCTCAAAGGGTGGAGCAACAACTAAAGAGGAGAAAAGCTTCCAAATTCTCCAAGGGGGCTGCAACTTCCAGCTGGAGCGACAAGCCTAAAAGGGAGGTTTCTCCTAAGAAAAATAAAGAAGTAAAGGTGGAGAGCCCAAGAAAAAAAATTGTGGAGCCAACTCCAAGAAGATCAAGCAATATCAAGTGTTTTAAGTGTCTTGGCAAGGGACACATTGCTTCTCAATGTCCTAACAAGAGAACTATGATTTTGCTTGAGGATGGAGACATAAGAAGTGAGTCTTCTAGTGACTCAAATAGTGCTTCAAGTGAAGAAGAAAAGGAACTCACACTAGTAGAGGCAGAAGAGGGTGATCTCTTGATGGTAAGGAGAATGTTGAGCAATTTTTGCCTAGAAAAAGAGGAGACTCAAAGAGAAAATATTTTTCACACAAGGTGCTTGGTTAAAGACAAGGTATGCTCACTTATCATTGATGGTGGGAGCTGTACCAATGTTGCTAGTACAAGACTTGTAGAGAAATTACACTTGCCAACCACAAAGCATCCAAAGCCATACAAGCTACAATGGCTTAGTGAAAGTGGGGAAGTGGTGGTAAATTCTCAAGTGCTAATTCATTTTTCTATTAATGCTTATCATGATAATGTTCTTTGTGATATTGTTCCAATGGAGGCTGGTCATATCCTTCTTGGTAGACCATGGCAATATGATAGAAAAGTTAATACACAATGGCATGGAGAACACTTTTGAGTTTAAACACCTAGGCAAGAAAATTATTTTGAGGCATTTGACTCCTAGACAAGTGTGTGAGGATCAAATAAAGATGAAAGAAAAGAGAATTGAGGAGTTGAAAAAAAATACTGCACCTAAAAAAGAGAAAAAAAGTGAGGTGCCAAAGAGAAAAACTAGTGAGAAAAAAGAAAGGAAAAAGAAAATGATAACAAAAAATTTCATGAGATTAAAGAGAGCTTTTCTTGAGTGAAAAGCAAATTAAGAGAGTGTTATTGGCACAACAACCTCTTTATTATATGCTTCCTAACTCTCTTTGTTTACAGCTTGAAAAGGTAGGTGAAAAATTGCCCAAAGCTATGCAATCACTTTTGGAAGAATATCATGATGTTTTTCCAAAGGAAGTGCCTAATGGCTTGCCTCCCTTGAGAGGCATAGAGCATCAAATTGATTTAATTCCAGGTTGTACACTCCCTAATAGGCCAGCTTATAAGACTTCACCAATGGAAGCAAAGGAGATACAAGCACAAGTAGAGAAGTTGCTTGAGAAAGGGTGGATCTGTGAGAGCATGAGCCCTTGTGCTATGCCTATTATTCTTGTGCCTAAGAAGGAGGGAACTTGGAGAATGTGTATGGATTGTAGGGCAATCAACAACATCACCATAAGGTATAGGCATCCCATCCCTAGACTTAATGATCTTTTAGATGAATTGCATGGTGCTACTATTTTTTCTAAAATTGATCTTAAGAGTGGTTATCATCAAATAAGAATGAGGAAAGGAGATGAATGGAAAACGGCTTTCAAAACAAAATTTGGGCTTTATGAATGGTTAGTTATGTCTTTTGGTTTGACTAATGCACCTAGTACCTTTATGAGACTTATGAATCATGTTCTTAGACACTTTATAGGCAAATTCGTGGTTGTGTACTTTGATGATATTCTTGTTCATAGTGCCCATTTAAATTATCATTTAATGCATGTTAAGAGTGTCTTGGAGGTGCTTAGAAAGGAAACCTTGTATGGAGCAATTGATAAATGTTCTTTTTGCACTTCACAAGTTGTGTTTCTAGGTTTTGTAGTAGGTGCTCAAGGAGTCCAAGTGGATCAAGAGAAAGTGAAAGCCATCATGGAGTGACCAACTCCTACAAGTGTGAAAGATGTTAGAAGTTTTCATGGTTTGGCAAGTTTTTATAGGAGATTTGTCAAGGATTTTAGCACCATTGCTTCTCCTTTGAATGAATTGATGAAGAAAACCATGAGCTTCTTGTGGAAGCAAGAGCATGAAATTGCTTTCCAATCATTGAAAGATAAATTGTCTTATGCACCTATTCTTGCATTGCCTAATTTTAATGCTTCTTTTGAATTAGAATGTGATGCATCTAATGTAGGCATTGGGTGGGTTTTAATTCAAGATAAACATCCTATTCCTTATTTTAGTGAAAATTGAAGGGTGCATGTTTGAACTATTCCACTTATGACAAAGAATTGTATGCACTTGTTAGAGTCTTGCAAACTTGGAAACATTATCTTTTACCTAAGGAATTTGTGATACATAGTGATCATGAATCCCTTAAATATTTGAAAAGTCAAGGTGATGGACTCCAAAATTGAATCAAGTCCTATTTGCCCTGATCTTCCTTGCAATGGAACTCAATCTTCAATTCACTCAAAACAGAGTAGGGAACTCTCTCCTTGAATGGGGTTGTTTATGTTTTTCTAAATTCAGAAATGGGTTATGGAAGAAGACTAGAGATGGATTGGGAATGACACCATGGAATAGGAATTTCAATAAGTCTTGCAAGAATCACCATAATAGCTGGGAGGCCATTGATAAGAAACAAGAAGTTCTTGACTAAGAACAAAGGGAGAAAACTTTCACCAACAATTAAGAAATTGTATTGATTCACCAAAGATCCTTTACATTCAGTTTTTGGGACCTTATATAGGCCACGAATTATTAAGCTAATTGACCCTAAATGAAATGTAAATGTAAGCTAAAATGAAGCCCAAACGTAGCTTACAAGACAAGCTATTCCTAAAGACCGTTGGCTTCCAAAAACTGTGCAGTAACCATCTCAGACTGGTATAATCGATTATTTCGTTATGGTAATCGATTAAATCAGTCAGAAACTAAAATAATCGATTACACTAGCCAAATAATCAATTAAAGCAGTAAGGCTATGATTCCTACTTACAACTGACTTACTGGTAATCGATTATTTCGACGAAATAATCGATTAAAGTAGTAAGGGCTTAATTCTGATTGCTTATAAACATCTTGTAATTGATTACAAAGCCAAAATAATTGATTAAAGCAGTAGTAACTGATTTACAAATGTTCTATTGAATTCTTCTAACAAGTGCTGGAATTTATTGAATTATATTGGATTTGAGACATCAAAATCCAGCTCTTGTCCTGCTTGATATGGTGCACAACTTCATGCTTGTCCAAATTGGCTTGAATATGGTCTCGAAGTGCTTGAGTCCTAGCTCTTGTCATTGGTCCTTTGAAGCTCACCAAAGGAAGTGCTTCAAGCTCCCCTTCTAGACCTTTGGCTTGACTTGGACCTCCATCACAAGGCAAACTCAACAAAAGACATGCTAAGTGGGTTGAGTTCATTGAGCAATTTCCTTATGTAATTAAACACAAGCAAGGAAAGTTGAATGTGGTGGCGGATGCCTTATCAAGAAGGCATTGCTTGATTTCTATGCTTGAAACTAAATTGCTTGGTTTTAATCACATTAAGGAATTGTATACAAGTGATCATGACTTCTCTAGTATTTTTGCTTTATGTGAGAAAGGGACTCATCAAGGATATTTTAGACATGATGGTTTCTTGTTTAAGGAAAAGAGATTATATGTTCCTAAAAGCTCTTTGAGAGAACTTTTCATTAGAGAAGCTCATGAGAATAATTTGATGGGGCACTTTGGTGTGGACAAAACTTTGGCTATTTTATATGAACATTTCTTTTGGCAAAAAATGAGGCATGATGTGCATAAGATTATTTCTCAATGCATTACTTGTCATCAAGCTAAATCTAAATTAATGCCTCATGGTTTGAATACACTTTTGCCTATTCCTGACTCCCCTTGGGTGGACATTGAAAATACAATGAATACCTAATCCAATAAACCAAGAGGGGGGGGTGAATTGGTTTTTGCCCCTTTTTAAAATTTCTTACAAAACAATATACAATGGAAGAATTAATTTGGATCGTATCTTAGATCAAAAACAAATTTAGAAAACAATTTTCTTCTCCAATCAATTAACTCTTGTGTTGAATCAAAGTTTGAGTTGATACACAAAATTGAATATCTCAAGCAATCAAAGAAATGTAAACCAAAGCTTAAATGCACACAACTTTATACTGGTTCACCTCCAACCACTGAGGCTACATCCAGTTTACCTTCTAATCCAAACCAGATTAGAGTTCCACTAACAGATTTTAGTTCTTTACAAGCAATCAACAAGGTCTCTTTCACCCACCCTAGGCAAAACTCTAAATCTACTCCCTAGATTTATCAAAAGACCTAGAACTAGAGAACCCCTCTCAGTTCAACCCCTAGAAAAACCCTTTCTAGTAATGCTTTAAAGAACCCCAACTGTTACATGGAAAATCAACACAAATTATAGTAATCAAAAGAAAAAAATTACAAAGAACAAAGCTTAATGTTCAAGAAGGATATCACCTTATTTTCCTTTGCAGCTTAAAATGATATGAACGAATTATACAACCTAAAATGATGCATGACACTCAATCTTGAACCTTCTTGAATCACTTCTTTACATGAATGATCACACACAATGAGATTTTCTACTAAGCAACCATGTTGAATCTAACTTCAATGATCAACACATGTAAAATCAACTTTTTAAACTCTTCTTAACCTTTTGAGAATGTAATCACACTAATAGTCACAAATGCTCTCTTTTCTGGAACTCTCTTTTCAGTGACACAGCTTTTCTATTTATAAAAAAACAGATTTAACAGACTGTAATCGATTATTTAGCTAATGTAATCGATTATTTAATCATCAGTAATCGATTATTCCGTACCAATAATCGATTAAATTGTTCATCTTAGTTCTGGAAATTTTGAACGAACATAATAATCGATTATTTGACCATGTAATCGATTACGCCAGAAATACCAATCTTCTTTACAAGCAGAGGTAATCGATTATAATGCACTTTAATTGATTACACCAGAACATGTCCAAAGCACTCCAGAGCTTATTTAATCGATTACAATTATTAGGTAATCGATTAAACCAGTTCATCAGGCTAAACTGATTTATGCAGATGCCTTATGTAATCGATTATATGACTTATGTAATCGATTAACACAGTAAAAAATCATTTTATGCTTGTTTAGATTTACAAATGTATTTCTAACTATTTGCATATACTAATATGATTCTTGACCTAAGTGTGAATGCATGCTTGTATGATTTCTTTAATGACTGCAAAGGATTATAGGATTTTATCCTTAATGAACCAAGCTTAACCAAAAAAGGAAAAATTACAAATGCCATCAAAATATGAGTGGGCATGTAACAAATATCAAAACAACACTTGTCTTCTGATTCTTGAATCTAACAGACATTTCTATGGATTTTGTGCTTGGTCTTCCAAGATCCAAGAAGGGAAATGATTCTATCTTTGTTGTTGTTGATAGGTTTTCAAAGATGGCACACTTCATTCCTTGTCACAAAAGTGATGATGCTTGTGAAGTAGCCAATCTTTTCTTCAAGGAAGTGGTGAGACTACATGGATTGCCAAGAAGCATAGTGAGCCACTCTCATTCGTTCTTCCTTTCTTCCCTTTTCTTTTCTCTTGCTTCTCTTTATTTCCATTTTTTATATATGCTTGTGTGGTTCATTGCTCTCATCGGTGGGCACCAGCCCAGCAGTGGCCTCATGTCGCGAGGCCTTGTGCCTAATGGCATCAGGGCCTGTGCCTCCTCCATGGAGGTGCAACCCCTCCCCTGTGCCATTTTGTTGCTTCTGCACCTAGGGTTATAACCTTTCTTTGTTGCTTGCGGGTTGGGCAGAGTCGCTCTTGAAAAAAGTATGAACACACACAATAACCAAGAGGTAGTGAATTGGTTTAAACTTGTTCTTTTAAAATAAAAAATATTTAAAACAATCAGAGTAGTAAGAATCGTATCACAAAAGCACCCTTTGAAATCTTTCAGTCAATCAAATACCAATCATCAAAGAAAGCAATAACTGAAAATATATTTATATTGATTCTAAAATAATTATCCAAATGAATGACAATTAATGATAACAAGAAGATATAAAGAAGAGTTATTCAACACTAAGAATTATACTGATTCACTTCTCACCTTTGAGAAGCTACATCCAGTTCTTCTAACAACTTAGTTAGAGTTCCACTATTCTGTTCTTACAAGCTTATAGTATCACCCTTAATCAAACCTAGATTAAGCACAAGAAATCTAACTCCCTTAGACTCTTTAGTGATCAAGACATAGAGAATCCCCTATCTACTCTTCCCTCTAGAGAAACCTACTTTAGACAAGCCTTAAGAATCCTATTGTAATAGTTATAAACAAACTGAATTCTAAAAACGAAATACAAAGTTTAATGGAGAGAGACAACCTAATGATCCAATGTATATGAATGCAAATGGTTTTACCAATCTTGAATCAGGTTTGATGTAAACAAACTTCAGAGGTATTCTCTCCAAGTATTTCTTTAGAATCTTGCCCAAAAAGAAGTCTTTCAAAGCAACATGAAGATTTAGAATTTGTAGGGAAAGAACCCAGTAGCTCAAAGTATCTCTTCACTCTTTAGAAACCTTTTGAAATCTATGAAATTTTCGTTGTGTAATGATCTATTTATTTCAAAGGACCCAACAACTATTTATAGAAAACTGATGTAACTGAATGTAATCGATTAAAATGATAATGTAATCGGTTAATTCCACTTCTGTAATCGATTAATAACTCATTCAATCGATTAAAGTGTTCTTGAGTTATCTGAAAAAGATATATGAACAAAGTAATCGATTAAATTGTGATGTAATCGATTACCACAAATCGTAATCGATTATCACAGAAAGACTTTCTGTGATTATGTGAAGTGTAATCGATTACGATAATGCTATAATCGATTAAAGTGTTCATCAAAGTTTAAGTAATAGATTACAAATTCTGGTAATCGATTAAAGCAGTGCGAAATAGTTTTTCCAAAACATAAAGCTTGAACACTTGGCTTTTATGCAATCATGAAAACTTAAAAAGCCTTTTCACAAAACTTATTCTTCTATGAAAATCATGAATGCAAGACTATGAATGATGTTTATGCAATGCAATGGATCATAGGATGAAACACTTAGACATCTAAAGATTACATATGCCTTCAATTGAATGATATGTAAAAGCTAAAACACATCCATGTCCAAGAGCCTCAGCATCTTGATCCTTCAAGCTCCCCTTGTGTCTAACAGCTCTGACCCGGTTCATACCCTAGCCCAATATATCTATAAAAAAATAAAACAAAAAATGTTGAAATGGGTAGGAATGGCAGGCCTGTTTTGCAAGTCTGAAATAATAAATACTATTATTTATATCCCCTCCTTTACACATACACCCCATTTCGTTTTGGGCATAACACGTTTTTGTTAAGTTTGAAATAATAAAATACTGCTATTTACACCATCCTTCTTTACACATACACCACTTTTCATTTTGGGACCAATACATTTTTTGTTAAGTCTGAAATAAAATAAATACTACTATTAACAGCTCATTCTTTACATATACATAGTTTTTTTTCATTTTGGGTCCAACACATTTTTGTTAAGTCTGAAATAAAATAAATAATAGTATTTATATTTCCTTCTTTACACATACTCCCCTTCATTTTGGGCTTAGCACGTTTTTGTTAAGCCAGAAATAAAATAAATAGTACTAGTTCCAACCCCCTTTTTACACACACCCATATTATTTTGGGCCTAGCACATTTTTTGTTGAGTCTGAAATAATAAAAAAAATACTGCTAGCTACTGCCTTTCTTCATGTATGCACCCCTGCAACCTAGGCTGATAGCCAGGCCTGCCATGTCAACACTTTATCAGTGTTGACTACGTTAGACTCAATCCTTTGACTTTGATCTCATAAAAGATAAAATAAAATGAATAAATAAATAAAAATAATAAATTAGTAAATTAGTAGACAATTCTTATTTTATTTTATTTTTCTGTTTATCTCTATTTTATTTACCTTATTCTTCAATTTGATGGTCTTTTTATTGCCTAATTAGTTAGTTTAATTAATAATGTATTGTAAAATTTTCCGTTACTTATTTATTTTATTTTTCCCTGCGTTTCAACGCCGCACCCATAGTTACTAAGTGTACTCCACGCTTCTATTCTATCCCTTTTTGTTCTCATTCGATTTATTTGTGCATTTCTCATCCATTTATTTAAATACGTAATGTTATGTCAATTATTCATTTATGTTTTGCATTCTGCATTATTATTCACGCTTAATTTTTGTGCACTCCATGTGGGGTCTCCGACTTGTTTGGTGGTGTTTCAATAACATGTGAGTAAATTTTGGGAATGTCATGTTGGGTCTTTGACTTGCTTGACTTCACAAAGTTTACCAGAAAACCAAAATCTTTTCTAAAAAAATTAAAATACTTAAATAAATAATCACTCAATTCTCCTTTTTCTTAATGAAGTTACGCATTACTCAAGATTTCGCTTTAAGGTCCAATGCCTTAAGCGATTCTGTCCACTTTTTTCTTAAAATTCAACGTCGTTTCAAGGTCCAACACCTTAACAACCCTCTTTCACGCAATTAAAACAAATCTTTCGACAAAGATAAAATCAACCCAACACGCAAGCTATTTTCTACCCAAAGAACTATGTAAGTTTGATTTCCTCATTGCACCAAGGGATACGTAGGAGCGAGGGCAAATCCCTTGTTGATTTAAAAAAAACTAAAAAAATAAAATCCTCTCTTTTTAATAAAAAAATTTGCTTTCTTTTTCTAAATAAAAAAATATATAACAAATATAACTGATGTTCTCAAGGAAACATATATAATTAAAGGCTATTGTTTTCATGAAGGGTGTGTGGGGTGCTAACACCTTCCTTGTGCGTAAACAACTCTCAAACACTTTTTTTTTCTCAAATCATATACCATTCCTTATCTTTATTTTTCCAATGTTTCTCTTAAATAAATGCTTGTAGCAACTCCCCCAATTTTCTTTTTGGAAAACCTCTCTATCTATTTTATTGTCGTCCCGTCGTGACCCCACTTTGCGACATTATGCACTAATATGCATTTGTTTTTTTAGGATTATACAAGGATTATTACACAAGTATTTGATTAATTGTGTTGCTAATTGAGAAGAAGTTAAACAATAAAGGATCTAAAATATCCGGTAATTTGAAGAAGGCACATAGAAGTGCCCAGGGAAGAAGGATAAAATGGGAGTGCAATCAAAATCTCACACAAACAATGTTTTAAATAAGCCAACCTCAAAGCTACTTGGTTAGAAACAAAGGGGAAAGATGCTGACAAGGTAGAAAGCTTTACAAAAATGTAGAGTAAAAAAGAAGAAGGAAATGTAGTTGAATTATGTTAAATAGGATGTAAAGGTAATTGAATCAGGTTCAATGGGATGTAGGTTATTGATGTATGAAGTTTTTTTTATTATATTTTCTTTGTGTTCACCTTTTAAATTTTAAAATAAAAGTCATAAGATTGTACATTTTAATCAAGTGTGAGAATTTATGATGACTACCAAGGCATGAATGGTTGGATTGGATCATTTCCATAGACCAATTTCAAGATACCAATGATAGATATCAGAAACATAAAGATAAAAGGTTGGGTAGATAAAGAAGATGATAATGAATAACGTATTGGAATGATAAGTTGAGGAGGATTTGCCACAAAGGAAAGCTTCGTTGATAAGAATCAATTTGGGTTTAACCAAGAATCAAGAAGAGGCTAAGCTCTCAATTCAAGCAAATGCTTAATTTTATTCAATCAAAAGTTATTCAAAACTAGCAATGTCTGAGTACTTATAGAATTAAGCCTATAATAAAACCTAAAAATGCATAGTTTGAGCCTATTTTAGTCCACATCGAGACTCATTACACATATAAGAAATTACTAAATTACGACATTACTAAAATTACAAAAATTACAAAAACTAGAAAAATTATTAAGTTATGAAAGGAATTTCGCTAAGCGTGACATTCACGTTAAGCGAACTCTCCTACAATCTTCAAGGTGTTCCAATTTAGCTCATTGTGTCTTCCTTCATCCTTGTCCTTGTTAAATAGTCCAGTCATGATTCTCTTAATCATCTCTTCTTGTAGAAGCTTGATTTTGAACCATATCATTGAACTCTTCAACTCATTAAGTGCTTCTAGAACTTCATACTCTTTGGATAGTCTTCTATCAATTTACACTAAGCTCATGGAGATAAACAATTTACTTATTAAAACATTAATATCTAAATCATTATGATCAAATTAATTTTTTTCTTTGCTCTCTATTATTTATTCATGTTTTATTATATTCTCACTTATTATATGTGTAAATTATAAAAAAGTTCTTATAGTGGGATAAATTAATTTTTTTCTCTTATATGTTGATATTATATATAAAAATTTATTAGCATAAAAATTATATTACATATCTCATGTATATAAATCAAACTCTTGATGTTTTCTCTTATCTGTTGATATTATTTATAAAAATTTATTAACATATAAATTATATTACATATATCATGTATAAAATCAAACTCTTGAAATAAATATTTTTTATTAGATAAAGTAGAGGAATTTATACTTAACTAACAGGAAGGAACATTTACCTAGAATTACATTAACATTTAAATTATTATGAGTAATTTTTTTGTTAATTTATTTTTAATACTTTAATATGAATATAACTTCTTGGTTACTAACAAGTGACTTAAGTAATTTATTGAATAATATATTTCATCATAACATGAAATTAATATTTTCTTATAAAATAAAGTAGGAAAATTTATGAAAGTATAAATTTAATGTACGATTCATTATAAAATTTTATATTATTTTCTAAAATTGGGAAATAAACTTTTTCATTAAGTATTTAATTGTTTTGGCATTGAAAAACATTTTTATTACAATTACCATTTTATATTTGTTAACCTATTGAATATCTGAATTTTTAAATTTATCTTTCTAAAAATTAGTAATATTTTATATTTTAACAATTTAATTCTTCACACAAATTTATATAAACTCATATCAATGTTTATTATATATATTTATATATATATATAATAAAGATGAGTGAATATTTTATTAAAAAGACTTCATAACAAATTATGAGTATAAAGAAAAATTAACCATTAATACATTGAAAGTGATACCATGCTTTTTATAATAAGAACCATAAAAATACTCTTATTTGTTTCTAGCATAAAGTACTAAAATTTAGCATTTTTTTTAACATGATTTTGTTACAAAGTAACTCCTACTAGAGCAATGATTAATTTTTATTGAAAATTATGAAATATATAAGGTGAATATTTTTCTTTCAATATGGTCTATTCCATATCTAAGACCAGTATTCAAATCTAGACCATGATTAAGAGGAAAAAACCATTATCACTTCTCTAGGTTAGTAAATGCATGAAGAATGAAATGGGCTTGGGCGGAAAATAAATGGACAAATAATGGTTTAAAAAATATAGTTCAAATAATAATAAACAACAACAATGACAACATGGCAGACTTCATTTTCAAGTTGGAAATTTGATTTAGGTGTGTTAAAGTTGGAATGTATAATAAACCGAGCAGCCCAGAAAATACAAGCAGGGAAAATAATTTAGTCTACTTTGATTAGAAATTGTCACTAGTGTTTCAAATCGCTTTAATGTAGCTCCTGCCTTTCATAGAAACATACAAACATTATACAGAAATTAATTTCAAGGTTGAATATCCTGGGCATGGATATAAGAACTTCACATACAGAAAGAGGCTCTCCACTAGCTTCTGGTTTGATTTATATGCTTTTATAAGCACAAGCACTATGGATCATAGTCTAAATCACACTTCATAAATCAAGGATTTTTCTTCGTCCTCTTTGATAGTGTTAATCATGAGAGCAACTTGGTTCATGCTTGGCCTAGCCCCTGGTGAACGATTGACACATCTTATAGCCACCTGAAGCAAATTGACCATCCTTTCTTCACTTGCATACTCTGATATTAGAGACTTGTCAAAGACTTCACCTGTCCACTCTTCCCTGACAACTGACTGAACCCAATCAGTCAAGTCAATCCCATTGCCCTTCACTAACTTACCAGTAAGCAGTTCAAGAAGAATCACACCAAAGCCATAAACATCTTCCTTAAAGATATCTAATGCACCAGCATCAATAGGACTGGCAAAAGGGGAACCTATTTGATCATCCATACCCATAACACCATATTCACTTATACATGGCTCCATATTCTTGTTTAGCAAAATGTTGGAGGATTTCAGGTTACCATGAACAATACCATGATGGCCTAGTTCTTGATGCAAGAAAGATAATGCCTCAGCAATTGTAGCTGCCATCCCCAGTCTGCTGGTCCAGTCAAAGGTTTTAGAAGTACCTGAAAAGAACATACTACATTTTAGTACATGTTACCCATACCCAAGTTTATATAGAAAGATTTGTAAATAAAAGTCACTACTTAGGAAGTGTGAATTTATCAATAATGACAATAAAGTCCTTATACTACTAGATTAGGTTAATTACATAGATCATATAACATCATTCAACTTTATTAAGGACAATCTTCAGTGATATTATATACCATAAACAATATACACTATGATAATTCTCTTAACAACTTCTTTCAATGCCTTTCCTGGTCTTCATCTCCCCATTTTTACAAGACTAGAATTTATGCAATCTATTCTCCTCACTAGTGCTTCCAATGGTCTTCTTTTTATATATTCAAACCATCTTAACTAATTTTTTGTAATCATTCTCGTCAACTGGTGCTATATGATATTTCTTGTTCATTAAAGAAAGTGTAACTAACATATATAAAAGTAAAAGGAAGATATGATGTTTACCATGTAGAAGCTTGAATAAACTTCCATTCTGCTGATATTCATACACCAAAAGCTTTTCTTGTTTGGAGCAATAGAAAGCAAGAGGTGGCAGTACAAGAGGGTGCTTTGTTTGAGTCAGTATTCGCATTCTTTGCTTGAAATTGTGGCTTGAAATAGTCCAATCCTTGATCCTTTTCACAACCACCATTATCCCATTGTCAAGCATCACCTTATAAAGATTTCCATTCTTTCCTCTGCCGATCAATTCTGCAGGGGCCCTCAACAAGTCCTCCAATTTCAATTCAATTGCTGCTGCCCTTGAAAGAACTATGAGTGATTGTGAAACCATCCCACTTTCAGAAGCCACTGAAAACTCAGATCTGCTTACCTTGGCTTTGTATTCACTTGAAACATTGCTGTGCTTGTCTATACCACCATCAGTGGCCCCTACCCCGTTATTCAATGCTTTAATTCCCTTCTTTCTTCTACACAGCTTTAAGACTACAAAAAGGAATATGATAACACCCAATGCAGCATAGCCCGAGTACATAAGAATCTGCTGCTTAGAAGGACCCTTTGATTCTTCTTGTGCCTGAGCCTCACTAAGAAACATAGGCTGACCAGAACAGTTTTTTGGTAGCGGATCTCCACATAGTTCAGGATTACCAAGGAAGCTGTCAGCAGAGAAATAGCCGTGCACGTTTGGAATGCGGCCACTAAAATTGTTAAAGGAGACATTGAATTGGTCAAAATTGGAAAAATCAAAGGCGTGTATGGTTCCTCTAAGGTGATTGTGTTGTGCCAGGAACATGTTCAGCCCTGAGATTCTGGACAAGTTTGGCAAAGGTCCCGATAACTTGTTATTCGAAATGTCTACTCTCTTCAAATTTTTTAGCATGGCAAGTGAACTTGGAAGGTCTCCAGCAAGTTGGTTTCCACTAAGACGTAGGCGAGTGAGTTGTTTGCAGTTTCCAATTCCAGATGCTATCACCCCACTAATTCTGTTACCCTCTAGGCTAAGAAAGGTGAGAGATGCAGCCAGGGGCTGCAAATCGCAAAGCATAGCAACATCAAGAGTTCCATACAAATTGAGCCTGTCAAGTATCAACCGCTTTATGGACATATTTTGAGGATCACAATATACACCTTGCCAAAGATCCTTGCAAGGATCAGAGTCTTGTTTCCAAATCAAAGTGGAGTTCTGCTGGCCACCATTACCTGAGACTTGTGCCAGAAACTGTATCAGTGTTCTCTTCACCTCATCCTCCACACAATTGGTCATGTTTTGGATGAAAAGGGTTGCGACAACTACTACCCATACAGAAATTCTTTCCATCTGGGCAAAATATGGGGTTTGATGCAAGAGTTTATGTGAGATAACCAATTTTGTTGCTATAAGTGGCTGTATTGCATATGAGATGGTTTATGAATAGAATTGTAGAGTTTTAATTTTCAACACAAGAAAGTTCCAATGTTCAGGGATTGTGACCGGGAATAGAACTGGTCCGTGTGGCTGATACTACAATGACCATTTGTTTTCTAGTTGGCGTGATTAATTACCATTCATTACAAAATTATAATCCTAATGTCATCTTGCTCAAAAATAATATTTGACAAATATAGGCCGGCAGGATGAATAGTTGCCACTAGTGTTGTCATTACCTTAATTTCATTCATGTGTCATTTCATTACTTTAATTTCATTCGTGTGGCAAGTTATACTATGCTAACAAGGATATTGACCATATGAGTTTCTATTATGCTACCGCAAGATATAAAAAACCCACCAGAACTAGACCTGCGAGGGGAATTCTAACACCAATTTTATTGCTTGACAATACCGTGATTTTATTTTAGTTGTTAAAATAGCTGGAGACGAGATTTTTCCATTTTAAAATACAAACAAGGCTTTGGCAAGGTTCTTGTTGTATTGTACTCACACATCACTTGTGTTAGACTTTTGGTAAGCGTACCAATGTCGTCGCAGGTTACAGAATTTAAAAGAGACCGTCTTCACAGGGACTTGAGCTACTCATTTTTCCCATATAAAAGTTAACAATTCAATAGTTATGTCCAACAAATATAATCGAAATTTCATTGGTTTATAGAAATAATGGATTAGTGTGTCGGACATACAGAAAATTACGAAAACTAGTAAAATGAATTTAATTAATTTAAGATAATGTAGGATTGGATTTCATTATTCATATCCTCAGTATCCAAATAATATTAATACATATGAATCATTTTCTAACATTTCTGATGCACACAATAATTCATCCTGAATTGATCCCTTGCATTCAAGAATCGTAATGATATTTACCGAATATCGATCCTTCGCATATGAAGTAAATAACTCAGCATTACAATCATAATCTCGTGCTATTTGCAATCAAAATGTTATGCTCTATTCCTAGTAATGTAACATAAAGAGTAAAATCATTCAATTCAAATTCTAAGAGCACTTTGCAATCAAACTTAGAATCTAATTTCATGAAACTAGTGATCAAGTAGAATCAAACATTACGAACAAAATGAAATCA
>QARZ01040951.1:137687-150579 GCA_013407115.1 Glycine latifolia
ATATATATATATATATATATATCAAATATCAAAAGACATACATAAGGGTACGAAGATTACATCCAACCATTTGGAGAAACTAGCTGATCATTCTATAGAGCACAAGATCAACAAGAGACATGACGAAGGAAGCGATCCATGGACATTTTCTGCAAGAACTCTTCTCCATTTCCCTCTTCTCTCTCCTCTTCCTGCGTCTTCTTTTCATTCCTTTGGTTCTGCCCCTTCCTTGCATCCTTGCATGGATTTTTATACACAATTGGTCCAAAAGGTGCCAGACCAACTTGCCCAAGCGAGTTGGTTGCTTATTGCTGAAGAAAGGTAGCTCGCCTAGGCGAGTTGGTTTCTTCAGGAAGAAGCAATCCTATTAGTCCAAGCGAGTTGAATGCTAGCTTGAGTGAATTTCACTCTGGAAATTTGTGAAATTGACCATTGTGCCCTTCATCTTGGCTTGGTTTCTTGATCCAACAAATACCTATCGAAACATTAGAATTGTATGGATGAATCTTTCAAATTTAAACAACAACACTTATAAATGTACAAAATATAAAACAACTAGAATTAAGGAAAGTTTATAAGGAAATTACTGAAATCAAAAGATAAGTGACAAAGAAAACATGACACTTATCAACCCCCCCCTAATCTAGAATCTTGTTTGTCCTCAAGCAAAGTAAAGAAATAAAACTACGAATAAATAGAAGTATAAGTAACAAAGAAAACACTTTAATACTTTTGTATCAAAATTTATGAACATGTTTTGTAAAGAATCAACTTTCAAAGTGATCAGAACAACATTTTCAAATAATCAACCATAAGAATTGAAAACACAAAAGATGAAATTCTCAAAACCAAATGAGATTAAGATCAATTCACATTTTATTTCTAAAGAACATCAAAGAAAACACTTTTGATTGACTCAAATAGAGAAAAACCTCTCAAAGGTGTTTAATTCTCTTACAGGCAAGTGTTTCATCTCAATTCCAACACTGCTATGTCATAGATCAATTTTGCAATTCATTTCCCATCAAATCAAATATAAAGTACATAATTGTTAGGGATCATTAGGACTTTTAGGGTTAGGCCTGGCTTGAAAGAAATCTTGGTTTTTTTGGATATTCAAAAATACCTTGAGAATAGGAGAGCAAACATAAAGGCAAGCCATAATCACTTCCTATTTCTTCCCTTTTCTACCAAGTTATCAATATTTCCTATACCAACATCCCAATCACCCAACTTATAGAATTTACAACAACTCTGTACATTTTAGAACATAATGTACATAATTTATACATTTATTCATTCACAAAGAACTTGTTTCCTTTTTCTTTTTCTTTTCTTTCTTTTCTTTTCTATACAAAATTTAATTCACATGAATAGCCACATTGAAAAATAAAGTATTTCATCGCATTAGCCACCCAAATGATAGAAATTTCCAAACAAAAACCTCATTTGCTCTCCTAACCTAAGGTAAGGTAGGAAACTCTTATCCTAGTGTTCCAACAAAATATCAAGTGTTTAGCTGAAAGGGCTAGCAAATGTTACATCAGTATACATTGGGATAGTTTTTTGGCCAATGGCTTAAAATGTACAAGAAAGAAAGAAGACCTAAATCATATTCATGCATCATATGTCATGACAATTAGAAATTCGTGCAAAATCAACTATAGAACATATTAGTGAGGACACTGATGTAAATTCTATGGTTGCACACAATCACTAAAGCTTAAGGCTTGTTTCCATGTTCAAATCAAATAAATCAGTGTTTTGAAAGTTGTTCTTTATCAAGTCCATGCAAAACAAAAACATCTTCCTTCATTTGATATTTGGGAAATCCATTCATTGTTTTTTTTTTCATTCTCAAAGTTTCAAAAAATCATTTTGTTGTGTTCTGGATCCAATTTAAAAACCAGTTTAAAAAACACTATCTTATTGATTCTTTTCAAAACATGTTATGTTCAAGAAATTTTTTCTCTTTAAGTCCCAAAAAGAGTTATATATTTTAAAAATCCTAACTAGTAAATAAGGAAATAAAGTACTGAAATTTAAATTACAAAGTGGTAAAGAAACATAAAGACAGTGTCACAAATTTTTGAAGATCATGGTTGAGGAGCTCAATCTCCTCCAATGAAGTCATCAATAGGATCTACCATGTCCTCATCCTCATCTGCTCTGCCTCCTCCTAAAAAATAGACCTGTCCCTAGGTCATGCAATGGTAGTTCTAACAAAACAGATGATATATTCAGAAACATAAAACATAAAATTCAAGTAATATAAATTAAAGCAAAGTTTAGAAACATTAGGTTGCCTCCCAGGAGTGCTTCTTTAACGTCTTTATAGCTGGACGCCTTTGTTACGACTAAAGCTTCCAGCAATTGGACAATAGTGGTAAGCATTGGCTTCTATGTTTTCCTTCAAAATGTTCACCAGTTTCTTTTCTTCTTCATAAATACTTGAATAACTGATAATTGATTTCTGTGAATCACCTGCAAGAAAAACATATTTAAAATGTGGAGGTGTTGCTTTCACCTCCATTTATGATTCTTGATTCTTCTTTTCCTCTGACAATTCTTTAAAGAGAGATTGCTGATAAGGTATTTCCTTAAAAGTATCTAGCTGTTGGAGACAATCTAAACTCTCATTTTCTTCACATTCACTTATCTCCTCTAATGATTCAGTCAATGTTTCTCTAAACAATATTTTCTTTGAATCAACCTCTTGGAGTCAGAAATTACTTCATCCAAGACATCCACTCTAAAACACTCCCTTGGTTCCTTTGGGTTAACTTGTGTGTTTTTTGAAAAAGGTCCACTTCTATGCTCAGACAGTTGTTTTGCAAGTTGTCCAACCTAAACTTCAAGATTTTTAATGGAAGCCTCAATGTTCTTCTGATTTGTAATGGATATCTGCATAAACGGAGTTAGAGTATCTTCCATTTTTATATTCTATCAAGTTGAGCTTATTATTGTTGTTCTTGTGGTGGACCCCTATTTGAAGAACCTGCAAAAGAAGAGTTAGTGGGACCATAACATGCATTATCAAGGCTAATTTGAACTTGGACCACCTCTGTAACCTTGGTATTTTCTTTGAAAGTTTTGTTGAGGGGTGCCTTCATTATGCAAATAATGGGCCTCGTTTTCCTATTGGCAATCACCACATGCTGAACAGTGGCCATTTTGATGATCACCACCACAAAATGAAAACAAGGATGAACACACACAATTAACCAAGAGGAGTGATGAATTGGTTAAAACTTAGACTTTAAAAACCTTTGAAAAACCAGCAGCAGAATTTAGATCGTATCACAAATTTAACTTTGTAAAAACTTCAGTTTTCAATCAATCAAGACTCACCATTCAACTTAAGCAATTTCAGAAACTTTTTCTGTTGATCTTGAAAGAGATTAACCACAAGACAAGCTAGATTAAGATAACAAGATTTAGAAACAAGAATAACACCAAATCTATACTGGTTCACCCCTCAAATGAAAAGCTACATCCAGTGTCTTTTAACCAAAACTGATTAGAGTTCTACTAAATCAAAATCTATTTTTTACAAGCTATTACAAGTGGTTACCTTTATCAAACCTAGATAAAGAAACTGAAATCTAACACCCTATTAGACTTCTAATCACAAAGAACCAGAGAACACTACTCTGTTCTTTCCTTCTAGAGAACACTACTCTAGAACAGTTCTAAAGAAAACTCTTTGATCTTAGTACTTACAAAAATTAAAGATACAAATCAATTCAGTGTTAGAGTTCAAGAGAGATACAACCTTATGATCCTCACAAGATGAGTGAATGAATTTTACCAATCAAAATTCAGGTTGAATGAATGCAAATGTAGAAAACCAGCTCTCTTGAAACTTCTTGTTGAATCTTGCTTAAAACAACATCTTCAATGATGCATGTGTTCTTGTGTTTTGAAACAAGATGTATGACACTTAGAAAAATCCTTTTTCAGACCTTGAAAGCTTTGAGAGTAATGGGTAATTCGTAAACTCGGTTATCTTGAATTGTTACAAAAGCACATACCCAATACCTTTATATAGAAAATAGATTTAACTGCATGTAATCAATTAATACGTTATGGTAATCGATTATTTTAACAAGTGTAGTCAATTAACATGCCCAATAATCGATTAAAGTGTTCTTGAGATAATCTGGAAAAATGTTAAGAACAATGTAATCGATTAAAACGATCAGTAATCGATTAAGGCAGTCTGTGTCAGTTTTGAAATAAGCCTGTGTAATCGATTATGATTAAGTGGTAATCGATTAAGGCAGTCCAGTATGATTTTGTGTTTTGTGTTGTGTAATCGATTACAATTTGCTTGTAATCGATTAATGTGTTCTTCAAGGCTTTTTAATAGATTACACAAGCTGGTCGATTAAAGCAGTGCACAAATGTTTTTCCAAAAACTTAAACCATGAGAAATTTCTTTTTAAATGCAAACATGTAACTTTATGTGCTTTTCTTAAATCATGTATGCATGTATGTGATTATGCTTATGCAATGCAAGGATCACAAGATAGCCCTCTTGAACAACTTAACAAATTACAAATGCCTTCAATTGAGAGGCATGTGAAAAGCTAAAATCCTTTAAGCAAAGGGCTTTATCCTTGACTTAATCTTCTTCCTAGCTCCCCTATATCCAACACAAAATTCACATCTTGGAACTTGTTGTACTCGATGAGCTTGATGTGTTTTCTGTGATCCACCTTGCTGAAACAGTTGAGGAATTTGGCCTATTTGTTTTGTTAAGGCCTCTATTTGTTGAGTCAAGAGTTTATTTTGAGCTAGAATTGCATTTTGAGTATCCAGCTCCATTATACCTTTCCTTTGAAACCGAGACCTATCATGGTGAGACTCGTAATCACTATTAGATACAGGGGGAGCTTGAAGAGGATCAAGATGCTGAGGCTCTTTGTCTTGGATGAGTTTTAGCTTTTACATGTCATTCAATTGAAGACATATGTAATCTTTGGATGTATGAGAGTTTCATCCTATGATCCATTGCATTGCATAAACATCATTCATTGGCTTGCATTCATGGTTTTTATAAAAGCACACATCTTATGAAAAAGCCTTAAGTTTTCATGATTCCATAAAAAGCCAAAGTGCTCATGATTTAAGTTTTGGAAAACCAATTTTGCACTGCCTTAATCGATTAGTACAATTTGGTAATCTATTACTTGAGCCATGAAGAACAAAATAATCGATTACAGGCATTAAGTAATTGATTACACTATGCAAACACATAACAAGTCCTGACTGTGTTAATCGATTACCATTTATCATTAATCGATTACTAAGCATGTTTTTGAAACAAGAATCCTTGTATTAATCGATTAGATGACGAATTAATCAATTACTTTGTTCATGTATCTTTTCCAAAAAGCTCAATAACACTTTAATAGATTAAATGTGTAATTAATCGATTACATAAGTATAAATAATCAATTACATGGACGATATTGATTACATTCAGCTACAACAGGTTTCCATAAAAAGTTGTTAGGTCTTTTGAAAACCACAGATCATTACATTGCGAATTTTCATATTTTTCAAAAGCCTTCTGAAGTGAGAAGAGATACTCTGAGTCACAAAGCTCTTGTCCACAAATTCCAATATTCATGTTTCATTGAAAGGATTCTTCTTGGACAAGATTTTAATGAAGCTCTTGGAGAGTTTGGTCTGAAACTTGTTTTCTTTCAACTTGGATCAAGATTGGTAATCATATGCATTCATATACACTAGATCATTAGGTCGTTTCTCTCCATTAGACCTTGTGTGTAATTCGTTTTTAGTTTTCAACTTGTTTGTTGCTATTACAAAAGATTTCTTAAAGCTTGTCTAGGGTAGGGTTCTCTAGAGGGAAAAGTAGAGAATGGTTTCTCTATGTCTTGGTAACTAGGAGTCTAAAGGGTTTTAGATTTCTATTCTTAATCTAGGGTTGATTAAGGGTGATTGTTGTAAGCTTATAAGAACTTAATTTTGTGAATAGTCGAACTCTAACCAAGTTTGGTTGGAAGAAACTGGATGTAGATACTCTTGTTGAGAGGTGAACCAGTATAAGTTCTTGTGTTGATAACTTTCTTTAATCTCTTCTTGCTATTTTAATCTGTGATTCTTGGTGAAATCTTTATTACTCAACAAGTGAAATTTTTTGTAATTGTTTTTCTTGAACTGAATGGTTTGATTGATTGAAGCATTCTTGGTTTAATTGTGATACGATCTTATTACTCTGATTCTTTAAAGATTTTTTAAAAGGTCAAGTTTAAACAATTCACCCCCCCCCCCTCTTGGTTATTGTGTGTGTTCACACTGTTTTTTCAATTGGTATCAAGAGCATGTTCTTGAGTGTTATTCAAGATCACTATCTTTTTTTAAAGAAAATAAATACCACATAAATTACCTTCAAAGAGGGTGTCTCCCTCAATCGTCCTCCGATGGTTGAAGGAGAGAATTTCAGTTTTTGAAAAAACAGAATGCAGATATTTATCCAATCAAATGACCCTGGTGCATGGAATGTAATAGAAAAAGGTTCTTTGGTTCCTATGAAAACTGTTGGTAATAATATGATTCCCAAAGAATGGGATGAAATGATATATGCAAAAAAAAAAGTTGTTCAATATGATTTTAAAGCTAAGAACATGATTACTTCTGCACTTTCTTCTGATGAATTCTTTAAAACTGTTAGGTGTAAAAGCACAAAGGAGATGTGGGAGATGTTGGAAATCACTCATGAAGGGACAGATGAAGTCAAAAGATCAAGGAAGCATGCCTTGATTCATGAGTATGAGATGTTCAAGATGAACCCCACAGAAAACATATCTCAGCTCCAAACAATATTCACCCACATTATAAATCATCTTCTTAGTCTTGGGAAGATATTTGATGCTGAAGAGTTGAACATCAAAATCTTGAAGTGTCTAACAAGACCTTGGCAACCAAAGGTGACAACAATCAAGGAATCAAAACATCTTTCCAAGATGTCGATGGCTGCACTATTTGGTAAGCTTCTTGAGTATGAATTAGAAATGTCTCAACTAACACATGCAGAAGATGCAGACAAGAAACAAAAGAGTATAGCTTTGAAAGCTGCATCCTCTAATGTGGAAAAAAAAAGAAGACTCAAGTGAAGATGAAGGTGATGAACACTTGTACCTAATAGTCAAAAGATTCAGCAAGTTCATGAAGAACAAAAAGAACAAGAAGTTCTCAAAGTTCAACAAAAGAAATGACAACAACACCACCACCACCAACTTCACCTGCTTCGAATGTGGTAAGTAAGGCCACATTAAATCTGAATGTCCTATATTCTTGAAGAAACAATTAGGTGAAAAGAAGGCAAAGAAAGAAGGAAAGCCAAAGAAAGCCTACTTAGCATGGGAAGACAATGACTCAACAACTTCTAAATCATCAAGTGAGAATGAAGAAGCTAATGTATGCCTCACTTATACAATTAGTGAAGATGAAGAATTCTCAAGTGTTGAATTAGAGGTAAATCCTGAATTTGATCAAATTGTTGATGTTTTCCATGATATGCATGAAGAGGCTCAAAAGCTTGCAAAATCCAACAATAGGCTGAAAGGTAACCTTAGATGGCATGTCACCAAACTTGCAGCAATGCAAACTGAACTTTGTAACTTGAAAGAAGAAAATGAAAAACTTGTTCAAGCTATAAAGCTAATGGGTGTGTGTGTGCCTCTTCTTCATCAAATGTAGATAAATGCAAAGCTTTACAAAAGGAGTTTGAAAAATAGTCAAAGTGAAAAATACATGTTATTGGTTTCAGAAAATTATTACTTAGTAGATCTTTTGAAAAGACTCTATAAAGGAAAATGCAATTTAAATGAAATGCTAAGTATACAAAAATATGCTGGAGATACTTCTGGATTGGGCTACAAACATACTTCTGGAGATACTTCTGGATTGGGATGTGTAATCGATTAATTTGATGGCTTAATCGATTAAAGCAGTGAAAACACATTTTTCCAAAAAAAAAATTGCCTATTTAGTTCTTTTCAAAAATTGCTTTAATTCTTTGATGAAGACATTTAAGCATGTAAATGATTAAGTGCATGCAATGCAAGGATCAACAGATTGGCCTCTTCATACACTTCAATTTGAATTACATTCTTCAAGGCATGTGAAAAGCTCAAAACATTCTTCCATGTCCTAAGCTTCATCTTCTTGTTGCTCCCCCTATATCCAACAGGTGTATGATGGGTTACCCTTGTAAGGAAGGATTTGTTCCTAGCCAAGTCATACATTGATGGTGCCCATGGTTGTAGGCTGTGTATGTACACGTGGGATGCAATGACCGGTTGGTTACCCTTACGAGGATGGATTTGTTCCTAGCCACGGTCAATGCATCGATGAGCCCACATTGGTGTGTTACATATGTACATTGGGGGTGCATGACGGGTTACCCTTGCGAGGAAGGATTTGTTCCTAGCGGGGTCATGCATTGATGATGCCCATGTTTCATACTTCATTTGCATGGATGGAAATAGAATGAAGACATGCGCATACCTGTGGGTTTCAGTGGGCTGAAAATGCAGGTACTAAGGGGTCATCAGGTTTGGAATTCCCTAGAGACGCTGGCTGATCACCAGAGGGGAATGGCCAGTGCATGAATGGGTGGATTTGATAAGCGGTGAATCATTTTTCCTGTCAGAGGCTATTTTCGGGTATGGTACCACATTGCATGTTGATAGATGAGTCAGGTGCATGCATCATTCTATGCATGATTGCTTGAGTTGTGAAATGTATTGGATGATTGGTTGTTGAGTGTGTATTGGAATCACGGATTTTTGTTAGTGATTATGGTGAGTAATGTTGTTTCCTTCCCAATTGCTGCTATCTGATGTTTGTTGGTTTATATAATAAACTCACCCATGCTTTTGTTGTACCGTGTGGTTGGTACCTGTGATGATCACGAACTTTCGTTTGTGTGATCAGATGAGTAGCAGTAGGTGACCTTGGAGGGAGATCTTCTTTTTGTTGGAACCGCCAAGCTGATGTGATGACATTGGAATTCTTTTTGGAAAGAGTTGTGTTTTGTTAATCAACTCTTTCATAGTTAGTCCCTTAATTCTTGTTGTGGACATGTATATCTTAAGTTGTAAATACATGTAAAACTAAATTAAGTTCTAAACATATGCATATGTATTCAATTATTGTAATTGTATCATGTGTACGATGATTGTATTATCGCGAAAAATTTACTCTCATTTTCATAATCAAATTAATGGAGTTTTATTAAAATCTGAATTTGCACTATTAGAGTTAGTGATATAGTAGTGACGAGGCGGGTCGTTACTGTAATGACCTGCCTCGTCGCTACTGTATCATACTCTTTAATCACGTTTTTAATTGTAATTTATATTTGAAAATCCCTTTAAATTGATTAAAAAAATAGTAAATTCACACGTGAACTTAATCAGTATCAATAATTAAAAACACGAATAACAAATGTTGAAATACCTCGTAATACATTTATATAAGAACATGTTTTGGAGTGATTACAAACAACCATGTCTAAAGTGTACAAAGTTTTCAAAAGAAACAAGAGATTAAGTGACGGAAGTGTAACTAGCAAAACAATGGGGTACATCTAGCAAAATACAACTCCTACCCGGGTTACAATTCAATGCCATTCTGGCAACAGAACACTTCTATAAGCCAGGTTCTAACTAAGAGTGAGTTGTCACAATACAGCTCGTGGCCAGGATATGGTCCAAAGCCATCCCGGCATCACAACTCATTTATAGCCGGGTTCTAATCGAACATTATTCCAGATACTTGGCGGCTCCATCAAAAAGAAATAACTCCCAGACTGCTTGCTGTTAGGACTTTTTGGCAAGCGTACCAATTGTCGTTGTAAGTTACAAAATTTATAAAAGTTCGTCTCCACAGGGACTTGTGCTACTCAGTTAATCCAAATAGAATTTAACAGTTTAATAGTTATGTACAACGAGTATGGTCGAAGTTTTGATGATTTTACGGAAATAACGAAAGATTACGGAAGATTACGGAAACTAATAAAACGAGTTTAATTCAGGAGAAGCGCAGGATTGGATTTCATCATTCATACCCTTAGTATTCAATTAATATTACCATGCAATAATCATTATCTATCCTTATTGATGCACACTATGTTAACCTCGAATCGATCCCTCGTAATCGAGTTCTAAGGATATTTTACTGAATATCGATCCCTCGCATACAAAGTAAATACCCCAGCATTAAGAATTATAATCGCGTGCTTTTATGCAATCAAAGCGGTACGCCCTATTCCTAGCGATCGTAACGTAATGAGTAAAATTATTCAGTTCAAATCCTAAGAGTACTTTCCAGTTAAACATAGAATCCAATTTCATGAAACTAGTGATCAAGTAGAATCAAGCATTAAGAACGGAATAAATTTACCAATTATAAATAGAAAAGACTAATGCATAAATAAATATTAAAGGAGATACTTAAAAGTAGAAGATTATATCCAATCCATAAGAGAAACTAACCAAGCATGGAGAGAACCTCCTTAAGAGAAGAATTGATGAAGGGCCCCATCACCGTTTCTTTCCGGCAGAGTCTCCACACTAAATCTCACTTCTCTCACTTTCCTAACCTACCTAATACTACTATTTACTACAAAAACTAAAGAAAAAGGTTAAAAGAAGCAAAGAGGAGAGAAAAATGGAGTTGAGAGAGTTTGAGAGGGATGGATTTGGCCTTGGGGGGTGTTTGGCTATTTATAGAGGGAGGTATGGCCGCCTTTGGTCGCCCAAGCGAGCCATTTTAGGCTATTTTACTCGCCCAAGCGAGTTAAGGTCCACTTGCATATCTTTTTACACGTTTCCAGCTGTCCCAAGTGGCCCAAGTTGGCCCAATTGCGTTTAACTCGCCCAAGCGAGTTTCCCATGTGTATTTAACTCGCTTAAGCGAGTTAATGGTACCTGGGCCATTCTTTTTGGGCCTTTTTCTTTCTGCACCTCCCTGTTTGCTTTCTTCAGCCAGATCTGCTTACTTTTTGTTTACGGAAGCCCCAAAAATTCACGGAATCTATCAAAATTTAAAACATGTTGGATTAATCTTCCGAAATATGACGAATGAAATTTATGCAAGCATTAGGAGCTATTTAACTAGGTTTAAGGTAATTTTATAATAAAAACTTATGAAATCAAATGATAAGTGCCCGCATTTAAAACATGATTTTAACTAATTTAGGGCACTTATCACACCCCCTAACCTAGAATCTTGCTTGTCCTCAAGCAAAGTAACTAAGACTATAAATAATAGGAATATAGAGGATGAACATGATTTGTAAAGAATCAACTTTTCAGAGTGATAAGAACATGTTTCAAACTAGTCAACCTTAGGAATTTGAAACAAAAGATGAAGTTTTCAAAACCAAATGAGATTAAGATCAATTCACAATTCATTTCTAAAGAACATCAGAGGAAACATGTGCTTGATTCAAACAGAGGAAAACCTTTCGAAGGTGTTTAATTCTCATAGGTGAGTGTTTAGTCTCAATTCCAACACTGATATCTTATAGATAAATTTTGTAATTCATTTCCCATCAAATCAAAGTGCATAATCAACAAGGATCATCAGGGCTTTTATGGCTGGGCTTTGCTTTGAAAGAAATCTTGGTTTTTCTGGATATTCAAAAAGACCTCGAGAATAGGAGAGCAAGTAAAGATAAAACAATTAGATTATCACTTCCTATTTCTTCCTTTTACTTCCAAGATATCCATGTTTATCAATTTTCCATTTCACCCATATACTTTGTACAACACTTTAAAACATAAGGAATTTGTTTCCTTTTTCTTTTTCTTTTCTTTTTCTTTCTTTCATTTCTTTTTACTTATCACATGAATAACATATAGCCACATTTAAAAGTCTTTTTCATCGCATAAGCTATCCAAAAAGTTCCCATCAACAGATCATTTCCCTTTTTGCTCTCCTATCCTTAGGTAAGGTAGGGAATTCCTATCCTAGGTTAGGGTTTCAACAAAATATCAACTGTTTGGCTCAAAAGGGTTGCAAATGGTAAATCATTATATTTATGTTGGGATAGCTTTTTGGGCAGTGGCTTTAAAAGATGTTTAAAAAGAAAGAAGGCCTAAATCATATCCTTACATTATATGTTATGACAATTAGAAATTCTTACAAAATTACTATAAATCATATCAGTGAGGACTCTCAATGTAATTTATGTGGTTGCACACACTCACTAGGCTTAAGGTCTGTTTTCATGTTTAAATCAAATCAATGTTTCGAAAGATATTTTTTATTAATTTCATGTAAAGAGTCTTGCCTTCATTTGATATTTGAAAACCCATTCATTTGTTTTTCAGTCTCAAAGTTTCCAAAAAATCATTTTGTGGTGTTTGATCCAATATAAAAATAAGTTTCAAAAACATGTTGATTCTTTTCAAAACATGTTATATCAGTTAAGTCCCAAAAAAGATCAAACATAATAATAACTAAATAAACAAATTATTGAATTTAAATTACAAAGCAGTAAAGAAATTTAAAAACAATGTCACTGATTTTTGAAGATTGTGGCTGAGAAGCTTAATGTCCTCCATTCAGATTATCAATAGGATCTGCCACGTTCCTTGTCTTCATCTATTTTGCTACTCCCCCTAACCAATGGACCTATATTCTAGTTCTAGCAAAACAGATGATACTTTCCAAAAAGACATACAGTTCAGACATAAAATGTAAAAACATATAAATTAACACAATTTAAAGACAAAATTTTAAAAACACTGGGTTGCCTCCCAGGAGTGCTTCTTTAACGTCGTATTAGCTGGACGCCTTTGTTATGGCTTTGGCTCCCAGCAATTGGACAAAAATGATGAGCCTTTGG
>QARZ01040951.1:153640-175012 GCA_013407115.1 Glycine latifolia
TGGTACCTGGGCCATTCTTTTTGGGCCTTTTGCTTTCTGCACCTCCCTGTTTGCTTTCTTCAGCCAGATCTGCTTACTTTTTGTTAAGGAAGCCCCAAAAATTCACGGAATCTATCAAAATTTAAAACATGTTGGATTAATCTTCCGAAATGTGACGAATGAAATTTATGCAAGCATTAGGAGCTATTTAACTAGGTTTAAGGTAATTTTATAATAAAAACTTATGAAATCAAACGATAAGTGCCCGCATTTAAAACATGATTTTAACTAATTTACGGCACTTATCACTTGCTACTGCCCGTCTGTCTGCTCACATAAACATGGTTCATGATTATCACGGGTACCAAACCACAAGGCACAAGAAAAGCAAAGGTGAGTTCATCATGTAAAATAATAATTAATAAATATCATCAATTATAAAAACACAATCCGGTCATTACATTATCACAACAATATTCAAACATTTCATTCACATAATCAATCATGGACAACCCGTCCAAACCACTTCACGAATTCATCTTATAATGACTAGTCATGATGCATGTTCCTGACTTAACTCTTAGTCAATGCAATGTGGTACCATCCCGAACAATAGGCTAAATCCATGGTACAAATGATTCCTGCAGCTCGTCGGGGTCACTCTGTTGTGCACGGGTCTCATCCCCCCCCCCATGGTGATCAGCCAAATGGGTGTCAGAAGGCTATCCCTACAGCAATGGCCCCCCCAGTACCTCTCGTACTCTACAATCAATCATCCTATTTTCATCATGCATGAAGTATGTCTCTTAAGGGCACCACTGTATAGATCGATGCAGTAGCGAATTCCTTCCTGGCTGGTGTCACTATACACCTCCCATGTACATACTCATCACCCCAAACAAGGGCACACCGATGCACTGTCCGGCATCTCATGTCAACACATAAACTATCACCATGGCACATCAATGTATGACCCAAGCCCAGGCTCAACTCGATTCGGGTAGGATAATGTCATACACCCCATGGGTATTTATGTATATCCACATGCATTTAGATTACCTATGGGCACCGCTGTATAGACCGGCGCAGGAGCAATCCCTTCCTGCCTGGTGTCGCTATACACCTCTCCATGGTATCAATGCATTTAATAACTCAAGCCAATACAATGGCCAATCTCAACGTAATCACGTTATTCAAAATCACACACGTAAAACGGTGTGAGGTTTTAGATGTTCGAGTTGTTATTCAGCTATAACAACTCTGAAGAAAGAATCCGAACAAGGTCAGATGAAGTCCGTAGAGGTCGGACAAGGTCAATAAAAGTTTGGTTAAAGGCCACCAAGGGAACCCAGTAGCTCTATTCCCAAGAATACACGAGCTCTGCCGATTAAGTAACCCGGTAGCTCTTTCCTCAAGGACATACGAGCTTTGCCGAGTAAGTAACCCGATAGCTCACAAAGAAAAGGCTTTGAACTTACTAGTTCTAAAGATAACAGCTCACCCCTGGGGTAAGGAACCCAGTCTCTTTATAGAAAGAAAAGAATGAACTTCCAGAGTCGACACGTGTTTGGAATCCGGTTTCTCTAGGAAAGAAAAGAATGAGCTTCTAGGGACGACACATGTATGGAACTCAGTCGTTCTAGAAGAAAGAACACAAATTCAACCGCGTAGAGGAACCCGGTAGCTCTCATCCCAAGAAAACACGAGTTCATCCGAGTTAGGGAACTCGATGGCTCTATTCTCAAGAAGACACGAGCTCATCCAGGTAGAGGAACCCGGTAGCTCTCTCTCCAATGACTTCAAACTTCAATGTACACCCCCCGAGTAAGGAACCCGGTATTTCTAAGGAAAAAGAAAGCGAGCCTTAGATGCTCTTAAGGAAACAACCTTGGGTTAGTAACCCGATATACAATTGTCTGCCAACAAGAACTAGGTTACGTTCTGCATGCATACATGCACGCTACGTAAACCATTCAACCCAGCATACCCATCCTGGTAGCCGATATCACAACACAAGAGATTGACACGCATATTTAACTCGGCCTACCCATCTCGGTAGCCGACATCCTAAACACAAGGGATTAATACACATACTTAACTCGACCTACCTATCCTGGTAGCCAAAATCCCAAACACAAGGGATTGATATATATACCTAACTTGGCCTACCCTTCTCGGTAGCCGAGGTCACAACACAACAGTGTTTTAATAAATATCACATACTCAACCCGACTTACCCAATCCGGTAGTCATCTTCTTCACAAACACACCACTTAAAAACATCATCATCAATACTTTTCATACAAAATATCAAACAACGGATACACACTTTATATCAACCATGATATCTAAAATCATTAGTAACAAAATAAACTCCCCTTACCTTAACAGGGATTCTTTTCTTTCATTCTAATGTGTCTTTTATTCGAACACTGGCCCTCATAGCGACCAACAAAGGTTGGGCTCCGTTCACGAATCCTTCTTAACGGAGACAATTTTTCGCTGCTGCTACAGTGGTTCTCAAAAGTTTTAAGTGGAAGAAAAGAAAGTTCTAGGTGCAAGGTTTTAAGAGAAAGAAAGAAGAGAAATACGCAGAGAAGTGAGAGTGAATCGTGCTTCCGCTTCCTGCACTGCTATTTATAGACGGAGCTATGAGACAAGTTGCCAACAACTTGAATCAGCCAGCTACCACAGCCACCATAGCTGCCTACTTACGTGACCAAACAGCCACCAAAGACACCACCGTTATGCGTACACAGACAGCTTTATTTCAACCACAAACTTTGACTTACACTCCTTAAGCACAAATATCAATGCACACACACTTTTCAGCAATAATATACTAAACAATTAATTAACATAAATATCTTTCAACTTGTAAATTTCAGGGTGTTACGGTTACAATCTCCCTCCAAAGTCACCTACTGTTGTTCATCTGCTCTCATGAACAAAGGTTCCCAATCATCACAGGTACTAATCACATAGTACAAAATTTGCAAGGGTGAGTTTATTATACAAAACCAACAAGCATCAGGTAACAATAATTAGAAAGGAAACAACCATAACAACCACAAACATTATCAATAATTCATCAGTTGAATACACACTCAACAAACCAGTCATCCACTTCATTTCACAACTCAAAAAACAATTATTCTCAGAATGATGCATGCACCTGATTTCACTTTCACCATGCAATGTGATACCATACTCATGGAAATAGCCTCTTAAGGAAAATGATGCAGTAGCTCGTCGAGGTCACCCTGTCGTGCACTGGTCACTCCCCTTATGATGATCAACCCTGAGTCTCAAGGGAGTTCCAAACAGAGTGATTGCCCCTAGTACCCCCGGTACTTATTGCCACCATTCTATTTCCATCCATGAAATTATGAAGTATGAAACATGGGCACCACCAATGCATTGACCATGGATAGATAGGGACCAGAATTTTAAACAATCCCTTTCTCTCTCGGGATGCTTAAAATTCGTAAACCCTCCCTCGCAAGGTTATCCAGTCATGCACCCCCATGCATATACACAACATCACCGATGCACTGACTATGGATAGCAAGGGACCGGAATTTTAAACAATCCTTTTCTCTCTTGGGATGCTTAAAATTAGTAAACTCTTCCTCGCAAGGATATCCAACTAGTCACTGCACCCCACGTGGAGGACATACACAACATACAACCATGGGCACCATCAATGCATGACCCGGCTAGGAACACATCATTCCTCGCAAGGGTAACCAGTCATGCACCCCCCATGGGCATCCATGTGTATCCACATCACACAATGACATTGTCTACATCAACACTATCTCTCATCAATGTCATTATCAACATCAACACCATGTCACCTCAATGTCATCAACAACATCAACATCATTTTATTTCAATATATGAACATTAATATCATCTAATTTCAACATCATCAACCACATCAACATTTTCTCATTTCAACATCATCAATTACATCAACATCATCTCAATCTCAATATTATCAACGACATCACAAACAATCTTATTTCACATTCCCTAGGTCTTCAGACAACCCAAATTTCCTACATTCACAATTTATCATACCACAAGACTGATACTTTTAGGAAAATTCTAAATTTAAGAGGAGGACTACAATATATAAAACACACTCTTATGCCCATTTAAAATTTTAATAAAGAATTAAATAGAAGAACGCATTATAAAATTTTGGACAGAGTCTCCTCTGTAATTAAGACTTTTCCCAAAAATCCAATCATTACAACAATAATATCATTCACAGTTTTATCTATCAACAAGCCAATTCATCGAATCCCATTAGTTAAAAACATAGTTTTTCTTGAAAACAAGCACACACAGGAACAAACACACATCAATCATAAATACATCGCATCCCATTAGTTAAAAATGTTTTTCTTGAAAACCAGCACACAACAGGGACAAACAGTTATCTTCATAGTTGGGCTCCCTAGTCCCCAACTATGGTATCAAAACTATAATCAAATAATACAACGGCAAGTGGCGGTGGTTCGTGGTGGTCACCAGTGGGTGATGGAGGAGGATGGTGGGTAGCTGGGGGAAGGTGTGGGGAATAAGAAGGCCTCCATTTTCATTATTTTTGCTATTGGTACGTACTTATAACTGACTTGATTCACCCAGGTGAGCCAAAATGCCTACCAAAATTCGCTTGGGGGAGCTGACCCAATTTTAAAATTTCCGCTTCTGTGAAAAATTAATTTCTCTTCAGATGTGTTTTCTCCAATCCCAACGGTCAAAAGTTACAAGTGTGGGTCAGGAGCCTATCTTTAAAATGTGAAGCCGGTCCAACGATTAACCAATCCATAATGGTGATTTTACTAAAATAGGTTTTGGGTCAAACTCAAAATCACACAATTCAATGTAGCTTAAACAAAATCCACATAACTTGACATCCACACTAAGTAATTGCACAAGGATAATTTACACAACAATTCAGCTAATCTAAACTAATCAAATAATCAAATAACACAAGAAATACATCAAACATCTATTTTCAGTTATCGACATTTCAGGGAGTTACAACTTATGGCAACAACAACAAAGGAAAGATAGTTGGAGAAGGAAACATAGGAGACAACTTTAAAATCAATATCAGAAATGTTCTCTATGTGGAAGGTTTAAAGGACAATATCCTAAGCATAAGCCAACTATGTGATAAAGGATTCACAGTTTCCTTCAGTGACAATTGTTGTTTGATATGTGATGGTCAATCCGGTGAGGTTGTCCATGTAGGTAAAAGAAAAGTGGAAAAGAAGTGTGAAAATAATGCAGGTCCTTTAGAAGAGTATATACAACTCAATTAATCAAATGAAAAGCATGGCATTATTAGTTCAAGTATATGTTGATGATATAATATTTGGTTCAACTAATCATTCTTTGTGCAAAGAATTTTCTATCTCTATGCAGAATGAGTTTGAAATGTCTATGATAGGAGAATTGAGATTCTTTCTTGGACTTCAAGTGAAGCAAATGAAGAATTGGACATTTCTCAGCCAAACTAAATACTGCCTTGAAGTGATCAAGAAATTTGACTTGGAGAAAAAGCAAACAAGCTGCAACTCCTATGACAACCTCAACTTACCTTGATTTAGATGAAAAAGGCAAGAGGGTTGATGAGTCAAAGTATAGATGGATGATTAGATCTTTATTGTACTTGACTGCAAGTAGACCAGATATAATGTTGAGTGTGTGCTTGTGTGTAAAATATCAAGTTAATCCAAAGGAGTCACACCTCACAGCAATCAAGAGAATCATCAAATACCTTAAATCAACTCCAAAAGTTGGTATATGGTATCCCAAATGTGCATCACTGAATTTAATTGGCTACTCAGATACTGATTTTACAAGATGAAAACTTGATAGGAAAATCCCTAGTGGAACATGCCACTTGTTGGGAAGCTCTCTAATCTCTTGGCATTGTATGAAGTAATCCTATGTTGCTCTTTCAACAGCAGAAGCTGAATATATAGCAGCTGGAAGTTGTTGTGCACAAAGTTTGAGGCTTAAGTAACAACTCCAAGATTTTGGTGTGGAGTTGAATGAAATTTCCCTGCTGTGTGACAACACAAGTGCAATAAACCTATCAAAGAATCCAGTCATGCACTCAAGGAGAAAACACATAGAGATCAGACATCACTTTCTCAGGGATTACATTCAAAAGGGTAACATCAAAATTGAGTTTATTGATACTAACAATCAATTAGCTGATATTTTTACCAAACCCTTATCTAGAGATAGATTCTATGATCTTATGAACATGCTAGGTATTCTTGATGAATCTAATATATGCTAGCATGCTTATAATGTGCCTGACTACATGATATACCATTTAAATTGGCCATTCATCACATATGCTTAAAATTCAAAATCCTTATGAAAAACACTGTTCAGTTTGCATAATTGTCTGCTTTAATCGATTAGTATGCATTTTAATTGATTATTTGAGGTTTAGAGACAAATTTAGAGCCAAAACTTCACTGAAGTAATCAATTACAGTGTCGGATTAATCGATTACATGATACTTTCAGTGTATTTCAAGATGAAAAAACCTCCCTGAAGTAATCGATTACACTATCGAATTAATCGATTACTTGATGTTTAAATACAATCCAGAAACAGAAAATATCTAGAGTAATCGATTACCTATTGCTGAAGTTGTTTCTATAATAGAAACTCTCTAGAGTAATTGATTACCTTGTATTTTAATCAATTACTTAATGATTGAGAGCCGCTTCTATGTTCAAATTCCACTCGAGTAATTGATTACACTATCATACTAATCGATTATGCTTTGTTCACAAACAAACTTTGCCTTGAAATAATCAATTACCAAGCTTATGGAATCGATTATCTATGGCGTTTTTGCAAAAACTGCACAATTTTCAAAAATCTAAACTAACATATCTTATCTCAAATTCAAAAGATGGATGCTATGATAGCCCTGCATCATGAGCATTCTGTTGATGTTCATTCATCCTTGGAAAATATAGAGACTAGGATATCTCTTAGAGACTTTGATGGATCTGATGCCTTAGTGGTTGTTTTGTTTCCAGTCTTGGGTCTTAAAATTTGTTGCTTTATGTTCTCTTGTTCTGCACATTAATGAATAAAATTCCCTATTATGGTGTTTATATCTTCCTTTGCTTATCTCATATATCACTAGATTATTTTTGTCTTTGATAAGCCAAAAAGGGAAGAAAAATGAGAACATATTAAGGGGAGAAAAATGAACGTATTGAGAAACATATGGGTGTTGTACTTGGGTAAATAAAATAAAGATATAAATGGATAAACATTGCTTGTTATCTTAACCAATGTAAAATTACCTAAGATAGGGGGAGCATATAAATATCTATGAATGTAAATTGTTTATGCAAAGTATACTTGACATTTGTTCTTGGCAAGAAGCTGGTTTTATTTTCAGATAACAAGTATAAGCTCCTGGAAATCATCTCCTTTAAAGAACACTGATAAGTGCCATATCTTAGTAAAATTAGGACTACAGTGAAGGCACTTATCTTTGGCTTTCACTAAAATTATCTATGAAATTGCCCTAAAACCTAGTTAGTTTGTAATTAGTACATTTGATGAATGTTGTTTTCATATTTTGGAAGATTTGTCCAATCATATTTTGCATTTTGGTAGGTTCGAGGAATTCTGAAGCTTCCGAACAAGCAAAGCAAGCAAGAAGGGCTTAAAAAGCAAACATGGGAGGTGTTACAAGCAAAACAAGCCCAAAATCCATCAAGGCCCAAAGCATTCTTTAGGGCTAAGTTTTTAACTCGGCCAGGCAACCAATTCCAGTGTATTTGGCTCGCCCAGGTGAGCACTAAGTTCCAAGAAGATAAAGATAAGCTCACCCAGGCGAGCAAACTTAGGCCAAAACACTCGCCTGGGCGAGTGAAGCTAGCAAGAGGGAGATTTCTATAAATAGCCAACGAATTTTTGAAGCCAAGCATTCCATTCTTGATTCTTTTGCTTCCTAAACCTTGTTCTTTAGTTTAGGAGCTTAAATAATAGTATTAGGTAGGTTAGGAAAGTGAGATTTAGTGTGGAGACTCTGCAGGAAAGAAGCAGTGATGGGGCCCTTCATCAATTCTTCCCTTGAGGAGGTTCTCTCCACAATGAGTAGCTAGCTTCTCTGAGGATTGGATGTAATCTTCTATCCCTATGTATCTATTTTAATATTTATCTATGCATTAATCTTTTCTATTCCTTGTTGGTAATTTCATTATGTGCTTAATGCTTGATTCTACTTGATCACTAGTTTCATAAATTAAAATCCTAAGTGAGACTAGAAAGTAATCTTAAGGTTTGAACCGAATGATTTTATTCATTACGTTATGTTGCTAGGAATAGGGCATATCGTTTTGATTGCATAAAGAACACGATTATAATTCTTAATGCTGGGGTATTTACTTCATATGCGAGGGATCAATATTCGGTAGATATCCTTACGATTCTCGAATGCGAGGGATCGATTCGGGGTGAAATAATGTGTGCATCAATAATGATAGATAATGATTTATGCATGGTAATATTAATTGGATATAAAAGGATATGAATGATGAAACCCAATCCTACTTTCCCATAAATATATTTCATTTTACGAATTTAGTAATTTTCTGTTACTTTCTTAAACAAATGAAATTCCGCTTATCCTTCCTGTACATAACTATTGAACTGTTAAATTCTATTTGGATTAACTGAGAAGTTCAAGTCCCTGTGGAGACGATCTTATAAATTTTTTAACTTACAACGACAAATCGGTGCACTTGCCAAGATTACGTATCAAACACCAAGGTTCAACATGTTCAATTGAAGTTTGGCATGATCAAAGCCAAAAATGGGGAGATTGTTAGATACAGGGGGAGCTTGAAGATGATCAAGATGCTGAGGCTCTTTGTCTTGAGTTTTAGCTTTTACATGCCATTCAATTAAAGACATATGTAATCTTTGGATGTATGAGAGTTTCATCCTATGATCCATTGCATTGCATAAACATCATTCATTGGCTTGCATTCATGGTTTTTATAAAAGCACCATATCTTATGAAAAAGCCTTAAGTTTTCATGATTCCATAAAAAGCCAAAGTGCTCATGATTTAAGTTTTGGGAAAACCAATTTTGCACTACCTTAATTGATTACAACAATTTGGTAATCTATTACTTGAGCCATGAAGAACAAAATAATCGATTACAGGCATTAAGTAATCGATTACACTATGCAAACACAGAACAAGTCCTGATTGTGTTAATCGATTACCATTTATCAATAATCGATTACTAAGCATATTTTTGAAACAAGAATCCCTGTAGTAATCAATTACATAGCGGATTAATCGATTACTTTGTTCATGTATCTTTTCCAGAAAGCTCAAGAACACTTTAATAGATTAAATGTGTAATTAATAGATTACATGGACGATTTAATTGATTACATTCAACTACAACAGGTTTCTATAAAAAGTTGTTGGGTCTTTTGAAAACCACAGATCATTACATTGTGAATTTTCATAGTTTTCAAAAGCCTTCTGAAGTGAGAAGAGATACTCTGAGTCACAAAGCTCTTGTCGACAAATTCCAATATTCATGTTTCATTGAAAGGATTCTTCTTGGACAAGATTTTAAAGAAGCTCTTGTAGAGTTTGTCTGAAACTTGTTTTCTTTCAACCTGGATCAAGATTGGTAACCATATGCATTCATATACTGTGGATCATTAGGTTATTTCTCTCCATTAGATTCTGTGTGTAATTCATTTTTAGTTTTCAACTTGTTTGTTGCTATCATAAAAGTTTCTTAAAGCTTTTCAAGAGTAGGGTTCTCCAGAGGGAAGAGTAGAGAAGGGTTTCTCTATGTCTTAGTCACTAGGAGTCTAAAGGGTTTTAAATTTATGTTCTTAATCTAGGGTTGATTAAGGGTGATTGTTGTAAGCTTGTAAGAACTGAATTTTGTGAATAGTGGAGCTCTAACCAAGTTTGGTTGGAAGAAACTGGATGTAGCTTCTCTTGTTGAGAGGTGAACCAGTATAAGTTCTTTTGTTGATAACTTTCTTTGATCTCTTGTTGTCTTAATCTATAATTCTTGATGAAATCTTTATTACTCAACAAGTGAAAGTTTTTGTAATTGTTTTCTTGAGTTGAGTGGTTTGATTGATTGAAGCATTTGTGGTTTAATTGTGATACGATCTTATTACTCTGATTCTTTAAAGATTTTTTAAAAGGCCAAGTTTAAACCAATTCACATCCCTCTTGGTTATTGTGTGTGTTCATACTATTTTTTCAATCACTGGCTACTACGAGTCAATGATTACAATTGCTTACTCCGAGCTCTTTGACATCATAGTACCTCCAGTTGAGGCATCAAGAATCATCTTTGTCTGAGGTCTCAAACCACTATAGAAAATATGTAGTTGTGCAACATTATCAAAGTTATGGTTTGGGAACCTCCGCAGTAGCGATTTGAATCCCTCCTATGTCTCACAGAGAGGTTCATCAAACCCTTGGGAAAAAGTAGCAATTGCTGATTTTGCACTAATGAATCTGGATGGAGGAAAAAATCTCGCAATGAATTTTTCCTCCAATTCTTCCCAAGTGTTTAGACTTTTGTTTGGATGTGATTGGAGCCATGTCTTTGCCTTGCCCGTCAAGGAGAATGGAAAAGTTATGAGATAGACACCTTCCGCATCTTCATCAGAAGCTCCCATGGTATTGCATAGCTCTATGAAGGTAGACAAATGAGTGTATGGATCTTCATGATCCATTCCAGCAAAAGGATGTGAGCTAATCAAACTGAGCAATGTTGGCTTCAATTCCACAACCTTGTGACTGAAAGGAGGAATGACTATGCTATTGTAATGCTTTGGTCCTTGTTGATAAGCATAGTCACCTAGAGTCCTCCCTAGTGGTGTATTTTCTTCTCCCCCTCTATCAACCATAATATCAATTACAGGTGGCTTTTTTTGGTGAAGGAGAATCAAATAGAAGAAGATTCACTCGGTGACTTATTGGTTGTTTGTTTCTTTTTCTTTTTGTTCTTCCTCTGCAGTCTTGTAATTTCTGGATCAAATAACGATTTATCTGCAGGAAATTTACCTCTCATAAAGGAAAAAGAACAAAATACAATAACCTGTAAGTATCGAGGTTAGCGAAAATAAAAAATATAACAAAAGAGAATTTACACAAAATCAAAATAAAATAAATAATGAAAGTAAGGAAAAAGTCCTATTAAACTAAAAAAATTAAATATGAAAGAACTGAGTTAGCGACTCAAGTCCCTGGCAATGTGCCAGAAACTTGTTAGACTTTTGGCAAGCGTACCAATGTCGTCACAGATTACAGAATTTATACGAGATGGTCTCCACAAGGACTTGAGCTACTCAGTTTTCCTAGATGAAAGTTAACAGTTCAATTGTTATGTACAACAAATATAATAGAAATTTCATAGGTTTATTAAAATATCAAATTAGTGCGTCAGATATACGAAAAATTACGAAAACTAGTAAAATGAATTTAATTAATTTAAGAAGACGTAGGATTGGATTGCATTGTTCATACCCTCAGTATCCAAATAATATTAATACATATGAATCATTTTCTAACATTTTTGATGCACACAATAATTCACCCAGAATCGGTCCCTTGAAAATACAATGAATACCTAATCCAATAAACCAAGAGGGGGGGTGAATTGGTTTTTGAACCTTTTTAAACTTTTCTTCGAAAACAAAACTCAGCGGAAGAATTGACTTGGATCGTATCTTAAATCAAAAACAAATTTAGTAAACAATTTTCTTCTCCAATCAATTAACTCTTGTGATGAATCAAAGTTTGAATTGATACACAAAATAATATCTCAAGCAATTAATGAAATGTATCTCAAAACATAAATGCACACAATTTTATACTGGTTAACCTCCAACCACTGAGGCTACATCCAGTTTACCTTCTAATTCAAACCAGATTAGAGTTCCACTAACAGATTTTAATTCTTTACAAGCAATCAACAAGGTCTCTTTTACCCACCTAGGCAAAACTCTAAATCTATTCCCTAGATTTATCAAAAGACCTAGAACCTGAGAACACTACTCAGTTCTACCCACTAGAAAACTCTTTCTAGTAATGCTTTATATTCCTTTGCAGCATAAAGGATATACACGAAATTTATAACCTGAGGTGATGAATGATATGCTTTCTTGATTGATCTTGACACAGCTCAATGCATGAATGATCACAAAATAACTCCTTCTTTTAAGCAAGCATGATGATTCTAACTCTTATGAACAACACTATCAAAATGATTCTTCTAACTCTTTGAAGCACTCAGAGATTACTAAAACTCTTGTATGAATGAAAGCTCTCGAAATCAATCTTTGGTTTTCTGAGACAGTGCTTGCCTATTTATAAAAAAACAGATTTAACAGACTGTAATCGATTATTTCGTTTATGTAATCGATTATTTTAATACATGTAATCGATAATTTCGTCTATTTAATCGATTAAGTTGTTCATGATATTTCTGGAAATCTTGAACGAACAAAGTAATCGATTATTTGACCATGTAATCGATTACGCCAGAAGTATACATATTACTGTATAGCACATTTAATCGATTACGATTATTTGGTAATTGATTAAACCAGTTCATATGCTCAACAGGATTATGCAGATGCCTTATGTAATCGATTATATGACTTGCGTAATCGATTACATCAGTAAGAAAACATTTTTAATGCTAGTTTAGACTTATCAATGTATTTCTAATCAATTGCATATACTAATATGATTCTAATCCTAAGAGTGAATGCATGTATGTCTAATTTCTTTTATGACTGCAAAGGATTATTAGATTTTAACCTTAATGAAACAAGCTTAACCAAAAGGAAAAATTACAAATGCCATCATCACATGAGTGGGCATGAAACAAATATCAAAACAATACTTGTCTTCTGATTCTTCTAACACTTGAATCTAACATCCCTCACATTCAAGAATCCTAAGGATATTTACCAAATATCGATCCCTCGCATATGAAGTAAATAACGTAAAGAGTAAAATCATTAAATTCAAATTCTAAGAGCACTTTCCAGTCAAACTTAGAATCCAATTTCATGAAACTAGTGATCAAATAGAATCAAGCATTACGAACATAATAGATACATAAGGATACGAAGATTACATTCAACCCTTTGGAGAAACTAGTCGATCATTGTGTAGAGCACATGATCAACAAGAGACATGACAAAGGAAGTGATCCACAGACTTTTTTGCAAGAATTCTTCTCCATTTCCCTCTTCTCTCTACTCTGCCTACGTCTTCTTTTCATTCCTCTGGTTCTTCCCCTTCCATGCATCCTTGCATGGCTTTTTATACACAATTGTTCCAAGAGGTGCTACACCAACTCACCCAAGCGAGTTGGTTACTTATTGCTGAAGAATGGTAGCTCGCCCAAGCGAGTTGGTTTCTTCAGGAAGAAGAACTCCTATTAGCCCAAGCGAGTTGAATGCTAACCTGTGCGAATTTCACTCTGGAAACTTGTAAAATTGATCATTCTGCCCTTCATCTTGGCTTGGTTTCTTGATCCAACAAATACCTATCAAAACATTAGAATTGTATGGATGGATATTCCAAATTTAAACAACAACACTTATAAATGTACAAAACATAAAACAACTAGAATTAAGAAAAGTTTATAAGAAAATTATTGAAATCAAAAGATAAGTGCTTAGCATTATAATCTCGAAAATGACTAAAATATGACATTTATCAACTTGCCAATGAAAGGTTGTTGGTAGGGATTGGAATAGGCTTGACTATCAACATAAGCTTATAGTATAGTTTGTTTAAAGTCTAGTTTGACCTAGTCTGTTTAATGAAAAAATGATTTAGGCTTTTTAAAAAGTCTATTAAACCTAATAGGCAGACTTGTTTATTCATTTAAATATAATTAGGGAATGTTTCAAATGAGAAGAAATTTAGAATGAGAAATAAGAAGAATTAATTTAATTGTTAGATTTTAATTAAAAAATTGATGGTTGAGATTAAAATCCCAATTTTGAATTCAACATGTTACTTTTTCTCAACTGAGTTAAATAGTTACTTTTTATATCAGTCACTTAAAGAACTGATCTAAAAAGTTAACTTTTAAGATCAGTTACTTAAATAACCAATCTAAAAGTGAACTTTTAAGATCAATTAACAATCGATTGAAAAAGTTTGACTTTCTATGTTCCCTGCATAGACATTGGTCATACAACTAATGTAAAAAGCCTTTTTTACCTTGTCAATGTAAGCAATGCTCTCTCAATTGAGTAAATGTGATATATTAAAATTTTGTTTTAATCTCATCTATCAAAATTTTTTAAAATTATAATCTAATGGTTAAAATTAATTCTTATCATTTCTTATTTTAAATTTCTTCTCATTTGAAACATCCCCTATATATATATATATTACTTCTATATTTTTTTACTGAATGATTATACTTTTATATTTAATATCTTAATAAGTTAATAATCTTATATAAAAAATAAAAAAAATATTTTAAATAAAAATACCTTTAAAAAAGTTAATAGGTCATCCTAAGCTTTTAAAAAGGTCAGGCTAGACCCAACAAAAGTCTCGTATAGGTTAATAGGTCAAGTCAAGTCTTAATTTTTTTATAACAGATCAGACCTATTTATGTAAAGTCTAGTCTAGCCTATTCCCACCCCCTAATTGTTGACACAAAGAATCAAATCCATGCTTTTCATGTAAAGTTCTTAGAAAAGAAAAATTGAACAAACTCTTGACAAAATATTCTGACTATTTTGTCAAGATATTACATGAAAGAGATATGTTAATTATGGTTATGTTTTTTAAATTAGGTGAAATCTATATACTTGAATAAAAGGAAAATAATACACCTTATGTAGTGAGTGATATTCATATAAATTTACTCAATAATAAGTGCATTAAAAAAATATTCTTATATACTAAGGATTTAATCATGTACAAGATTTTTCTATTATTATGTTCCATGGATTAAACATGGTAGTTGTGACCAAAAGTTGTTAGCAAAAGTAATTCAATATTTGGGCTTTTCTTTGACTTGGATAAGAAGTTGCAACTCAAATTGTCACTTTATCCCAAAAATGAGCTAACCCAACGAAAGAGGGATTAAATGGATGCCAAATAAGAAATCCGATATATGATATACCTCTTGGGTAAAAAAAAAATAGTTGTGGAAATTGTATGAAACTGTTAGTGCAAATTGCGCCTGCATTAACTCTTTTTTGCAATTCAAAATCTTGATAACCACAATGGTTTTTCATGTCGTGGAGTGAAAAAGAACCCGCCACAAAGTGCTCAATGCTAATTAAAACAAGATGTCATTTTCTTTCTGCTTCTCTTGCTGAAATGTTCAAAGAGAATCACTTTCTGATGAACGTGCTTGTTTATTACAAGGAAACTTTTCGCTGACTCCTTTGAATTTGGTAGAATAAATTAATGTTCGTTTGCCGCCCAAAAAATAAACAAACTTGAACAAACGCAAACGATATTTTAGATCCAAACAAAACTATAAATCGTGGAAAAATAACAATTAAAAATGAAATGATATTCACAATCACTACAAGAAATTCAATAAGTTTTACATAAATTTAATCAATAGCAAAAATGATGTTTAATAAATTAAGGTAAGCAACTTGTTTAACACGTGAAGCATACAAATTCCTACCCAGTGAATATAATCAAACTCTTATCTTTGATCTTGTTTCCATTACGATCAACCACATTAAACACTGAAAAATTCAAATTAATATAACTCGCTGAAGAGTTTACTGTGTTAACTAATTTCCATCTTCTCAGTTTGCTTCATTAGATTAGCACTATATCGGGTGCCTGAAATTTGATAAGCTAAGCATAATTTATCACCTCCCTAATATTCGTAGACCATTTTGATATTATTTTATTCACACATAAAACTAATATTTGTAAATCATATCAATCAGCAAGACCCACATCTCAACATCAACGGTATGTTTAACCGAAGTTAATTGGGATCGATCAAGATCCACATCTCATGCAATAAAATTGATATGCAATTTAGGCAACTATCAGCAAGTTATTAATTAATGCACAACACAACATCTGAACTTGTCATCCAATCTCTGTTTGGCTTCTGTGGCTGCTGGTGCCACCACAAGCCACACGAAGAAAGTTAAAGTCATAAATTTGAATACTATCAAATGGTTTGTTTTTATAGGAATCATGATTCACCTTGATTAAATATTCCAGAAAGTTATATAAGAACTAGTAATTTGACTATGAATCAATAAAGAAAAGGAATAAAATATGAACTTACATTACACAATGACTGATTTTTTGTTAATATCATGGTTTGAGCACTTATTTGACATGCCGAGAACATTAATTTGATGTGACAACTCACAATTAGAAATTGAAATCTTAATGTTCATAAAGCATATTGAACAGAACAAATATTTAAGGACGATTCGTACCTTTTAAGATGGAAATGAAATTCAAGAATATGGCCTCTAATGCTTCAGATTAGTGGTTCTTGCTCTCTAGTTCCACTTCTAGTAGTCAATTGATAACGTTGGCCATTATAATTTTGCTCTACATTTTACACGTGGAAAAGTGAAATAAAAGTGTGGCTATTATAATGGTGAAAGAGTAAAAAAGAATACCATACCGAGAGCTTGGGATCTGCATAACAGGTACTTTAGAACTTTATATATCATTAGTTACAAAAAATATTATAAACAAATGATATAAATCTGATTTGATTAGGAATGAGAGGCAATGTTGACTTTTGATTTATAAGATTTCAGTAAGGTATAGGATGAATTGTTCCCATTGAATTGCACCTGCTGCAAGTTAGAAAACTTGTTAGAACTTGGAACAAATAAGCAAGAAATTAGATTTTGCATCAATCATTGAAGCATAGGTGATAGAGGACTATTTAAGGATCAAGTCAAAGGTTTAGAAGGAGAGCTTGAAGTACTTCCTTTGGTGAGCTTTGAAGGATCCATGACAAGAGTTAGAACCCAAGCCATTCAAGTTCAAGTCAAAAGTATTGTCTGTTGTAATAAGCAAGTGTTGTCTGTATTAATCGATTACAATATTTCTGTAATCGATTACACAAGCTAGTGTTGGGATGCTGGGTTGCTGAATCCGAAATGCATAATAACCACGTGCTGGGTTGTTGAAGCCGGGATGTGTAATAAACAAGTTGCATCTACAAGGACGATAGCTGGAATGACGGGATGTGCATAGCCGGGTATCGCCTAGCTTGTCCGGGTTGTCCGGGTTGCGCTTAGACAAGAGATGCTTAGCCAAGATGTCTGAGCTTGTCTAGGTTGTCTGGGATGCACTTAGACAAGAGGTGCTTAGCCAAGATGTCTAAGCTTGTCCGGGATGTTCAAAATGTGCTTAGACTGGATGTGCTTAGCCAAGCTTGTCCGAGCTTGTCCGGGATGTTTAGAATGTGCGTAGACTGGATGTGCTTAGCCAAGCTGTCCGAGATGATCTAGCTGTCTGGGATGTTCGAGCTTGTTCGGGATGTTTGAGCTTGTCCGAGTTAACCGGGATGTTCGAGCTTGTTCGAGTTGTCCCGGGATGTGCTTGGACAAGGTGTTTATCCAAGATGTTCGAGCTGTCCGAGATGTCTGAGCTGTCCGAGATGTCCAGGATGCGTCTATGTATTTCTGTTATTTTGTATTGGACCTTAATATTTTCTGCAAATGGGCCTAAAATTACGTATGAAGGTGTTTATTAGAGGCCTAGCCATATAGATACTGATACTTTACCATTTTTGGTAACTTTTGATTAATAGAAATTGAGCATTTGCTTGAATTCAGAGCTTAGCCTCTTGTTGGTTCTTGATTGTAACCAAATTGATTCTTATCAAGGAAGCTTTCCTTTTATAGCGAATCCTCCTCTGACTTATCATCCATTTGTGGACTATGGCGTCATTCCTTAATCATTCCTTAACCTTCTCCATTTTTCTATTTGAGTTTTAGCCTACATTTCATAGACTCTTGAAGTTTGCAATCCGAAAACGATCCTAACCAAGCATTCATGTCTTGGAAGTCATCATGTGGTAATTAGAACTTAATTCCGGAAAGCATTTTGTTAAGATTTCTATCTATGTTATTTTGCATTTTCGTTTTTATTTTATTTTCGGAAAATGAAAACTGAAAATTCTTGATTCTTGCTTGTTTGTTGTTCTTTGTGTGTTTCTTGTGTGATTTTTGAGTTTAGCTTGCAATTGCCTTCATTTCCCCTTTCGTTTTGTTGAATTTGGAGTTGTTTTGAATATGAGTTGTTCTTCATATTCTTTGTGTTCTTCACGAAACTCATAGCACTGCTGGAAATTTTCTAAGTTTGATTCATAAAATTTTGTCTAGAGAGTTTTGGGGCATTTGTGAAAATATCAAAAGTTTCGGGTCATAAAAGAGAAATTGCGAAGGACCAAAAGGCAATTATTAAAAAGTATATTGGGGTCAAAATGAAAATATCAAAATATATGAGGACCCAAGTATAAAAAAGTTGACAGCCAAATTTAAAATAAACAGCCCTCTCTCTTAGTGTGTGCTTTTGATTGCTTTATAGCACTATCTTTTGCATGATTATAGTGGTTTATATTTAGTCAATATTTCTTTTATCTTCATAATTGTCTTCTTTAACATTCCTTTTGAGTTGTGCTTTTCTTGTTGAGCTTTTATTGCTTGTCTTCTAAATTTTCCAAGGTTTTGTCTTAGAGTTTTTCTTTTTTCCTTGACCTCCTAAGTTGAGTTTGGATTTGTTTCATCTTTCACATTGGATATTCTTTTAATTGGAATCTTTGGTTGCTTTCAAGAGTTGAAGAAGAGTTAGAGAGTGGAAAAAGACAAGAGTGAATCTTATAGAAAAATTCTTGCAAGTGTGAAACACGAGTATTGAAGAGTGTAAACACTTAGTGAATAGTAAGGTCCATTATTGTTTTTGTTTTACTAACCTTTTTCTTGTAGCAATGGTGTCCGATGTTGATAGTGATCCACCTTCACCAAGAACCACTATGCTAATGACTTCATTGGCTAAGCAAATGGATAGGTTGCAAAGAAATGTTGAAAGAAGAAGGATGGACGAACATTTTGATGAAATACAAAGAAGTACTCAGGAGTTGAGTGGAAGAATGAAGGACATGGAGAGAAGGAGATATCATAGGTCACCTCATTCTTCTCAAGGGAGTGATGATGGATAATGATGGTAGAAGGCATAGGCCTAGGAGGAAGAGGGATGGAATGGAAGATGTGAAATTCAAACTTCCTAAATTTCTAGGTACTAATGATCCGGAAGTTTACCTTGATTAGGAAATTAAAGTAGCCAAAATTTTTGATTGTCACAATTTTAGTGAAGAGAAGAAAATGAAGTTGGCTAGTTTAGAATTTGAAGGGTATGCCATGGCTTGGTGGACTCAAGTACAAATGGAAAGAGGAAGATTGAGGAGACATAGACCAGACACATGGTTGATAATGAAAGGTATCATGAGGGAGAGATTTGTCCCACCTTAATACATAAGGGATTTGCATAACAAATTACAAAGGCTTTATCAAGGAAATAGATGTGTTGATGACTATTACAAGGAGATGGAGATTTCTTTAGTAAGAGCAAACATTGAGGAGACTAATGAGGCTACAATGGCTAGATTTTTGAATGGCTTGAATAGGGACATTCAAGATGTTGTGGAACTTCAAACCTACAACACCATGGATGAACTTATACATAGGGCTATGAAAGTGGAGCAACAATTGAAGAGAAAGCAAGCTTACAAGAAGTCCTCTTATGGTCATTCATCTTGGAAGGATAAGGATACTTCCAAGAAGGAGGGTTCTTCTTCCAAACATATTGAAAGGAAGTCTTCAAGAGGTAATACTACTTCTCATTCTCAAACTCCTTCCAATAAATCTAGTTCAATTAAATGTTTTAAATGTTTGCGTAAGGGTCACATTGCATCCCAATGTCCAAATAAAAGGACCATGATTGTGTTGGAAAATGGAGAGGTGGATAGTGAGTCCTCTAGGAGTTCTCATAGTTCCTCTAGTAAAGGTGAGGATAATTGTTTTTTTAAACCGGAAGAGTGAGATCTTTTAATGGTAAGATGCCTCATGGGATGCTTGTGCAAAGATAGAGATGATACACAAAGAGAAAACATTTTCCATTCTAGATGCTTGGTGAGTGGGAACGTTTGAACTCTAATCATTGATGGAGGAAGTTGTACCAATGTTACAAGCACTAGGCTAGTGGAGATGCTTGGTTTAAAAACCGCCCCTCATCCTAAACCTTATAAATTGCAATGGTTGAGTGACAATGATGAGTTGGTGATAAATAAGCAAGTGTTGCTTACATTCTCCATTGGCAAATATGTGGATGAAGTGCTTTGTGATATGGTTCCCATGGAAGCCGACCATGTGTTGCTTGGTAGACCTTGGCAATATGATAGAGATGTGGTACACAATGGGGTCACCAATCGATACTCTTTCCTTCATAAAGGTATAAAGGTAGTACTCTCACCTTTATCTCCAAGTGAGGTGTGTGAGGATCAAATAAAAATGAGATTGAAGAGAGAAAAAGAAAAGAAAATCAAAGAAGAAAAGGGTCATTTGAGAGAGAAAAGCCAAAAAGAAAAAGATGGCAAAAAGAGTGAAAAGAAAGAACAAAAAAGAGAGACAAAAAGAGTGAAAAAAATTAGAAATAAAAGAAAGTTTGTTCATCAAACCTAAGGAGGTTAAAAGAGTGATGCTTAGCTAGACAACAAATGTATTTACTCATTCCCAATTATATGTGTTTGTCTTCTAGTGCCCTTTAGTTGCCTCAAGGTTTTGATACACTTTTAAAGGAGTTTGAGGATGTCTTTCCACAAGACATACCCCATGGCTTACCTCCTTTAAGAGGAATTGAGCATCAAATTGATCTTGTTCCGGGAGCTTCACTTCCTAATAGGGCAGCCGACCTATAGGAGTAATCTGGAAGAGACCAAGGAGATTCAAAAGCAAGTTGAAGGGTTGATGCAAAAAGGATGGGTGAGGGAAAGCTTGAGCCCATGTGCAATGCCGGTCATCCTAGTCCCTAAGAAAGATGTACACAGATTGTAGACCTATCAACAACATCACCGTGAGGTATAGACATCCTATCCCTAGACTTGATGATATGTTGGATGAACTTCATGGTTCTTGTGTTTTCTCCAAAATAGATTTGAAAAGTGGTTACCATCAAATTAGAATGAGAGAAGGTGATGAATGGCAAACCACTTTCAAAACTAAGTTTGGACTTTATGAGTGGTTGGTCATGCCTTTTGGCTTAACCAATGCACC
>QARZ01040951.1:175112-186689 GCA_013407115.1 Glycine latifolia
CATGAAAGTGTTTGGTGCATTGGTTAAGCCAAAAGGCATGACCAACCACTCATAAAGTCCAAACTTAGATTTGAAAAGTGGTTACCATCAAATTAGAATGAGAGAAGGTGATGAATGGCAAACCACTTTCAAAACTAAGTTTGGACTTTATGAGTGGTTGGTCATGCCTTTTGGCTTAACCAATGCACCAAACACTTTCATGCGACTCATGAACCATGTTTTGAGATACTTTATTGGGAAATTTGTGGTTGTTTACTTTGATGATATCTTGATTTATAGTTTAACAATGGATGACCACTTTGACCATGTTAGAAGTGTCTTGGAAGTGCTTAGACATGAAAACTTGTTTGCTAATAGGGATAAATGCACATTTTGCACCAATCAAGTAGTGTTTTTAGGTTTTGTTGTGAGTGCTAAGGGAGTCTAAGTGGATGATGAGAAAATTAAAGCTATTAGAGATTGGCCAACATCCAAAAATGCGAGTGATGTGAAAAGTTTTCATGGGTTGGCTAGTTTTTATAGGAGATTTGTCAAAGAGTCTATAGCATCTCCTTTGAATGACATTGTTAAGAAAAATGTGGTATTTAAGTGGGAGAGTGAACAAGAAAATGCCTTTAATGGAGATTTAAGAAGAAGTTGACAAATGCACCCATTCTTGCCTTACCAAAATTTTCTAAATATTTTGAAATTGAATGTGATGCATCCAATGTTGGCATAAAGGTTGTTTTGTTACAAGAAGGTCACCCAATTGCTTATTTCAGCGAAAAACTTAAGGGTGCTATCTTGAATTATTCTACCTATGACAAGAAACTTTATGCACTTATTAGAGCTTTGCAAACTTGGCAACATTATCTCCTTCCTAAGGAGTTTGTGATTCATAGTGACCTTGAGTCACTCAAGCATTTGAAAAACCAAGGAAAGCTTAATAAGAGGCATGCCAAATGGGTAGAGTTCTTGGAACAATTTCCTTATGTGATTAAACACAAGCAATGCAAGGTTAATGTTGTGGCCGATGCACTTTCAAGGAGGTATGCTTTAATCTCTATGCTTGAAACCAAGATGTTTGGGTTTGATCACATAAAAGACTTGTATGCTCAAGACCATGACTTCTCTAAATTGTTTGAGTTGTGTGAAAAAGGGTCTCACCAAGGATTCTTTAGGCATGACGGATACTTGTTTAAAGATAAAAGATTGTGTTTGCCTCAAAGTTCTTTACGCGAACTCATGATTTTTGAAGCTCATAAACGGGGATTAATGGGACACTTTGGGGTTGAAAAGACTTTAAACATTTTGCATGAACATTTCTTTTGGCCTAAAATGAAACATGATGTCATCAAATATTGTTCTAATTGTATTGCGTGTCATAAGGCTAAGTCCAAAGTCATGCATCATGGTTTATATACTCCTTTGCCAATTCCTACCTCACCTTGGACCGATATTTCCATGGATTTTGTACTTGGCCTTCCAAGGTCCAAGAGAGGCAAGGATTCTATTTTTGTATTTGTTGATAGGTTTTCCAAGATGGTACATTTCATTCCATATCACAAGGTAAATGATGCTTGTTATGTGGCGAATCTTTTCTTCAAAGAAGTAGTGAGTCTTCATGGATTACCTAGGAGTATTGTGTCGGATAGGGATTCCAAGTTTTTGAGTCATTTTTGGAAAACCTTGTGAGGAAAACTTGGAACCAAGCTTCTTTTCTCCACCACATGCCATCCTCAAACGGATGGACAAAATTGAACACTTTCACAACTCCTAAGGTGTGTCATCAAAGGTAATTTGAAAACTTGGGAAGAATGGTTACCCCATGTTGAATTTGCTTATAATAGGGTAACCAATTCTACCACTTCTTTTTCTCCTTTTGAGGTTGTTTATGGTTTTAATCCTTTATCTCCTCTTGATTTAATTCCTTTACCTAAGAATTCTTCTATTTTGAGTAAGGATGGGCTTTCCAGAGCCACTTTTGTTAAGGATCTCCATCAGAAGGTACGGAATCAAATTGAGAAGAAAGTGGAGCAATATGCACGACATGCCAACAAAGGGAAAAAGGCTAGGTATTTGAACCGGGTGATTGGGTTTGGTTACATCTAAGGAAGAATAGGTTTCCTTTCCAAAGGAAATCAAAACTTCAACCTCGGGGTGATGGACCTTTCGAGGTCCTTGAGAGGATTAATGACAATGCCTACAAGATTGACTTACCAAATGAGTATGGGGTGAGTTCTAGTTTTAATGTCGCTGATCTTTCTCCTTGTGATGTAGGTGTTTTGAATGCAAATCCGTGGACAGATTCTTTTCAAGAAGGAGGGGATGATAGAAAGCTATCTAAGGATCAAGCCAAAGGTCTAGAAGGAAAGCTTGAAACACTTACTTTGGTGAGCTTTGAAGGACCCATGACACGAACTAGAACCCAAGCCATTCAAGATCAAGTCAAAAGTCTTTTCTGTTGTAATAAGCAAGTGTTGTCTGTATTAATCGATTACAATGTTTCTGTACATTGTAATCGATTACACAAGCTAGTGCTGGGTTGCCGAGTTGCTGAATCCGAGATGCACAATAACCACGTGCCAGGTTGTTGAAGTCGGGATGCGTCATAAACAAGTGTTACCTCTACAAGGACGATAGCTAGAATGACGGGATGTGCATAGCCGGGTTGTGCCTAGCTTGTCCGGGTTGCGCTTAGACAAGAGGTGCTTAGGCAAGATGTCTATGCTTGTCCGGGTTGTCTGGGTTGCGCTTAGACAAGAGATGCTTAGCCAAGATGTCTGGGCTGTCCGGGTTGTCCGGGATGCACTTAGACAAGAGGTGCTTAGCCAAGATGTCTGAGCTTGTCCGGGATGTTCGAAATGTGCTTAAACTGGATGTGCTTAGCTAGGCTTGTCCGAGTTTGTCCGGGATGTTCGAGCTTGTCTGAGTTAACCGGGATGTTCGAGCTTGTTTGAGTTGTCCCGAGATGTGCTTAGACGAGGTGCTTATCCAAGATGTTCGACCTGTCCGAGATGTCTGGAATGTTTGAGCTTGTCCAAGCTGTCCGAAATGTCCGGGATGTTCGGGATGCGTCTATGTATTTATGTTATTTTGTATTGGACCTTAATATTTTTCGCAAATGGGCCTAAAATTACGTCTGTAGGTGTTTATTAGAGGCTTAACCATATAAATATTTATACTTTACCATTTTTGGGAACTTTTGATTAATAGAAATGAAGCATTTGCTTGAATTGAGAGCTTAGCCTCTTGTTGGTTCTTAATTGAAACCAAATTGATTCTTATCAAGGAAGCTTTCCTTTGTGGCGATCCTCCTCTGACTTATCATCCCTTTGTGGACTATGGCGTCATTCCTTAACCTTCTCCATTTTTCTATTTGAGTTTTAACCTACATTTCATAGACTCTTGAATCTTGAAGTTTGCAATCTGGAAACGATCCTAACCAAGCATTCATGTCTTGGAAGTCATTAGTCACACCTGCAACAATCAAATCAAGTTGCAAAGAAAGGTACCCAATTAAGGTTGGGTCCATAGGGGTTAGTTATTTTTCTCTTATTCTTAAGAGCCCATATGCATTATCCATTAGGCACATAGAACCTTCTAGCATAACACTTGTGTGATGTGTGACCTTTATTCATGCAGTAGTGACATGTTACAGAATTTTATCCTTTGTCAAAATGAGTCATTTTAGTATGCTTTGTTTTTTAAAACCTTTTTCAATTCATCTATTTTTGGGGTACAAACTTGGTGTTTTGAATAGTTTTGATTGATAGTTGTAACTCAATCCAGATTTATCACTAGTATACTTTTACACACTTAACATTTGGTTTAAACTACATTTCCCTTGATAGAGCTTTTTCAAGAGATCTACCAAGTAGAAGTTTTCTGTTTGTAAAGTCATGCATTTTTCAAGATGATTCTTTTTGAATTCATCAAATTCCTTTTGTAAGACTTTGTTTTTATCTACATTTGAAGAAGAAGAGGCACACACACAACCATATGCTTTGTAGCTTGAAACAAATTTTTCATTTTCTTCTTTCAAGTTGCAAAGTTCAGCTTGCATTGAAGCTAGCTTAGTGGTATGTCAGCTAAGGTTACCTTTGAGCTTGATATTGGAGATAGCAAGTTTTTGAGCCTCCTCATACATTTCATTAAAAGCATCAACTGGTTGATCAAATTCAGAATTTACTTCTGATTCAGCACTTGAGTCTTCTTCATCAATTGTTGATGTTAGACAAACATTGGCTTGTTCATTCTCGCTTGAAGATTTAGAAGTTGTTGATGCATTATCTTCCCAAGCTATGTAGGCTTTTTTGGATTTCCTTTCTTTGATGTGACCTTGCTTTCCATATTCAAAGCAGTTGAAGTTGTTGCTATCATTTCTTTTATTGAACTTTGTGAACTTTCTATTCTTGTTTTTCTACATTAACTTGCCAAATCTTTTGACAATTAGGTTCAGATTTTCATCACCTTCATCTTTACTTGAATCATCATCTTTCTTAACTTTTGAGGATGCAGCTTTCAAGGCAATGCTTTTTTGTTTCTTGTTTGCATCTTCTGCATTAGTTAGTTGAGATATTTCTAATTCATAGTCAAGTAACTAACCAAAAAGAGCCATAGACATCTTTGACAGATCTTTAGATTCTTTGATTGCTGTCACTTTTGGTTGCCAAGGTCTTGTTAAGCATTTCAAAATCTTGATCTTTTCTGCATCAAATGTTTTTCCAAGACCAAGTAGATGATTGACAATGTGTGTGAATCTGGTTTGGAGTTGAGAGATGTTTTTTGTTGCGTTCATCTTGAACATTTCGTACTCATGAATCAGGGCATGTTTTCTTGATCTTCTAACTTCATCAGTTCCTTCTTGAGTGATCTCCAGCATTTCCCACATCTCATTTGCACTCTTGCACCTAACTGTTCTGAAAAACTCATTAGAGGACAAGGCAGAGGTTATCATGTTTTTTGCCTTAAAATCATATTGAACTACCTTTTTTTCTATGTCAATCATTTCATCTCATTCTTTGGGAATCTTTTCATTATCAACAGCTTTGGTAGGTATCAAAGGACCTTTTTCAATTGCATTCCATGCACCGGGGTCATTTGATTGAATGGAAATTTGTATTCTATTTTTCCAAAAACTGAAGTGTTCTCCCTCAAACATTAGAGGATGGTTGAGGGAGACATCCTCCTTGAAGGTAATTTGTGTGGTATTCATTTTCTTTAAAAGAAAGTAGTGAAACACACAAGAACCTGCTCTGATACCAATTGAAAAAGAATATGAACAATACAGAAGAACCAAGAGGGGCGTGAATTGGTTGTTCTTGGCCAATCAAAATTTCTTAAACAATTAGTTAAAAGGGATCGTATCACAAAACAACTGTTAAACAATTTCAATTAATCAAACTCCAATCTTTAAAGAATGCAATGACAACAAAATATTTATGTTGATTATGAAAAGTTATACCAATGAATAACGACAAGAAAAGATAAAGAAGTAGTCAACACCAAGATTTATATTGGTTCACTTCTTAACCTAGAGAAGCTACATCCAATTCTCCTAACCAACTAGTTAGAAATTTCATTAATAGCACAATCTATTTCTTACAAGCTTATACAATCACTCTCAATCATATCTAGATTAAGAACAAGAAATCTTACTCCCTTAGACGCTCTGTGATTAAGACATAGAGAACACTCTTCTCTAATCTTCCCTCTAGAAACACCTATTCTAGACAAGTTTTAAGAAAGACAATTGCTTTAGTTACACAAACCAGAAATTCTAAAAAGTATTACTACCAAAGTAGTATGAAGAGAAATAACCTGATGATCCACTACAGATGAATACAAATGATTACCAAACTTAAGTCAAGGTTGAAAGACAAATCTCAGAACATTCTCTTCAAGTTCTTATTTAGAAATTTGCCCAAAAAGAAATCCTCTCAAGGAATCTTGAAGCTTAAGGATTTGAGGGTCTATCATAGAATAGCTAGTAGTATCTTTTCTCTCTTCAAAAAGGTTATGAAATTCGTTGATATTATTGGTTAAAACAAGCAACATCTATTTATAGAAAACTTTTTTAACTATCTATAATCGATTAAATCACTTATGTAATCGATTAAAGTGTTTTTGAGCTTTCTGGAAAAGACTTATGAAAAATGTAATCGATTATCACACGAAGCCTTATTCAAAATCGTCGCCAAGTAATCGATTACTACCATGCTGTAATCGATTATCACAGGAAGTCCATTATGTGATTATGAATTGTGTAATCGATTACCACAATCTCGTAATCGATTAAAATGTTATTGGTTCTCAAGTAATAAATTACCACTTACTGGTAATTGATTAAACCAGTGAGAAACTATTTTTCCAAAACTTTAAATATTGAACACTTGGCTTTTTATACATTCATGAAAACCTTGTGTTTCAGAAAAGCTTTTGTGAAAATATGAATGCAAAAACATGAATGAGTTTTATGCAATGCATCATAGGATGACTCATCTTAGACATACACAAATTACATATGTCATTGAATTGAATTGGCATGTAAAAGCCTAAACATTTCAATGTCTAAGAACCTCAACTTTGTGAACCTCTTTAGCTCCCCCTGGGTCTAACACTCTCTCTTTTTTGGAGGTTCCTTCCTGGCCTCGAATACAGGAATTCATCTTCTCTATTTGTTTCTGAAAACAACCTCTATCAATTTTTGGTACTTTCATTGATCCTCCCATGGCCGATACCACTCGCTCCTAGGCCCAAGCCCAAGCCATTGCTCGTCTTGAGGAGGTGGTTGCTCGCCTCACCAAAACCTAAACCTCCCTCACCGACATGTAGAGCTCCCTCCACTCCAAACTTGATGATGTTCTTCACCGTCTCTCTCTGCTTGAGCCTCTTTGCCATCTCTCTAATCAAGACCACAACCCCAAGTCCATGTGTTTCATGGTTTCAAACCTCACATAAAGCATGGAGTTCCTCAATTTGACGGCTTTGATGCTTCCGGTTGGGTTTTCAAGATAACGCAGTACTTCGATTATCATTGTACTCTAGGCGACGATCAACTTCAGATCGCTTCCTTCTACATGGACGGAGTTGGTTCCAATGGGTTTTGCAGAATGGCTAGTTTTCATCATGGTCGAGTTTCCCTCATGCTTAGAGGCTCACTTTGCTCCTTCCCAATATGATGACCCTAAGGGTGCCCTGTTCAAGCTCACCCAAATTGGTTTGGTTTAATCGTATTTGTCTGAGTTTGAGAGCCTTGCCAATTGTATTGTTGCAATTCCTCCTCCATTCTTGCTTAGCTACTTTGTGTCAGGCTTATCCCTTGACATCCGCTGTGAGGTCTAGGAATACTAGCCGATTAGCTTGACTTAGGCCGCCGCCTTGGCCGGCTTCCAAGAAGATAAGCTCATCGACGCATGTCGTTCACACCACTCCAGGGCCCTTTTATCCTCCTTTCCTCCTATTTCGTCACAACCATCATTGTCATCGCCTCCCCTCCTGCCAGCTCTACATCCGTCAACCATCAAACGCCTTTCTCCGATGGAGATCGTCGCTTTCTACAACCGCAGTCTTTGCTACAATTGTGACCAACGCTGGAGTCGTTCACACAAATGTATGTCTTGCTATTTTGTGTTGATCGTGTATGACGACGTACCAGTCAAGCCTCTTCCCTTGACTGCTTCTGACCTCACTCCATCAGACTTCTCGTCGGCTGATGACTCATCTTAGGTTCTCATTAGCCTCAATGCCTTGTCAGGTCATCTCGCCACAGAAACATTGCGGGTCGTAGGTACCATCGAAGGTGCTTCGGTTTCTATTCTCATAGATGGGGAAGTAGCCACAACTTCATCCAGGATAGTGTGGCCTGCTTTCTCAATTTGCAGGCCCAACCAACTACCACATTGAAAGTTGTGATTGGCAACAATTACATTTTGACTTGCACCTACCTTTGCAAGGATGTCTTAGTCACTATTGAAGGCCAGCAATTCGTTGTTGATCCATTGGTTGAAGACAACACCATGACCATGTAGTTTGGTGTGGGCTCAAGCTTGGTCCAATTGTCAAGGCAGCACATCTCCAACCCAAGCGAAATTACCCATAACCAAGTCAAGCAGCTTGTCTCCTTTAATAGAGCTTCTACCTTGAACCATATCCAACTGAGCCCACCATCATCGGTTTCATCCTCCGCCATGCCTTTGGCTTCTATTTCGGCTTTGATCAGCTCCCTTTTGGCCAAATACTCTTCTCTCTTTAATTCATCCCCTGCCTTAACCATTGCACGCCTAACAGATCATGTTATCCACTCGTTGAGGGTTCTAACCCTGTCAACGTTCGGCCATACAACTATACATACTTCCAGAAGCAGGAAATTGAGCAACAAGTCAACGACATGCTTTGCACGGGATTGATTAAACCTAGTTGCAAACCATTTTCTTCATTGGTCCTCCTTATTTGCAAAAAGGATGGTACCTAGCACTAATGCGTAGACTTTTGGGCCTTGAATACCATAATCGTCAAGGACCATTTTCTAATTCCCACCATTGACAAACTTCTTGACGATCTGGGCTCATCACATTGCTTCTCCAAATTGGACTTGGCTCAGGGTTTCCATTTGGCTTGTGCAACTCTTCTTCCATGTTCCAGGCGACTATGAACGACTTGTTCCAACCTTACTTGTGCTGCTTCATCCTCGTGTTCTTTGATGACATCCTCATTTATAGCAAGGGCTTTGACGATCATCTCATCACCTCAACCTTGTGTTCCAAGTGCTCCAACAAGGTCAGTTCATCCTCAAACCCTTCAAATGTGCCTTTGCCCAAACCATAATTGACTAAAATCCACGCTATGCTTGATTGGCCTAAGCCTACTTCCCCCAAATCCTTGCATGGATTCCTCAGTCTGATTGGCTTCTACCACTACTTTATCAAGGACTATGCCAAAACCGTTGCTCCCTTGGCTGCCCTGTTGTGTAAGGATGCCTTTCAATGGGGACTGGATGCACAACATGCCTTTGACTATCTCAAGACTGATATGTCCCAAACTTCAGTGTTGTCTTTGCCCAATTTTTCCATTCCCTTTGTGGTTGAAACAAATGCTTTTGGCTCCAAAATGGGCATTGTTAAAAAACTCAATCACCCCATTGCCTTTAACAACAAACAATTTTCCCCAAGTTGCTTCATGCCTCCACATACATATGTGAGTTCCATGCCATTACTTTTGCAATCAAGAAGTGGCAGCAATACCAATTAGGTCACCCTTTTGTCATCTTAACAGACCACCGCAACCTTAAGGAATTGATGTCCTAGGCTATTCAAACCCCTGAGCAAAGTTATTGGGTTATGACTACACAATCCAATATAAGCTAGGAGCCAACAATGTGGTGGCATATTCCTTATCTCAAGTCCATGACCCCCCTGCTGAGGCTTTATGGATTTTGTTTATTCCTGACTTCCAATTTCTGGATGATCATAGAAAAGAACTCAATTACTCCCAAGAGTTCTTGGATTTGGTTGTGGCCATTCAACAACGACCCTAGGATCACTCTTCTTATTGACTCACACAGGACTTCGTTCTCTACGAAGGCCACATTTGGCTCAACAAGGGAAACTTTTTATTCCTTTACTGTTGAAGGAGTTTTACAAATATTTGAGGCCACATGGGGCTTGCTAAGACCCTTAGCCGCCTCAAGGCGATTTATTTTTTGTTTGGAATGTGCCTTGATGTTTATCAATTCATTCAACAATGTTTTGATTGCCAACACACCAAGTATACCAAGAAGAGTCCTGGTTTTCTCCAATGAATCCCACCTCCTACTGGTCAATGGGAAGATCTTGCGCTTGACTTTATTAATGGGCTTCCATAGTACCATGGCTTTACTATGATACTTGTCATGGTCGATCATTTTTCCAAGGGTGCATATTTTGGTCTCCTGCCCACCAAGTTCACGGCTTCTAAAGTTACGGAGCTTTTCATTGACATGATGTGCAAGCTCCATGGATTTCCAAGGAGCTTAATCTATGACCACAATCCTGTTTTTATGAGTCATTTCTGGAAGGACCTTTTCAAACTGAATGGAACTAAACTTCGAATGAGTACTGCATATCATCCATAGATGGATGGGCAAACCGAGGTGTTGGAGTAGTATCTGTGAGATTTTGTTCACTTTAATCCTGTAGCATGGGGAAAATTCCTGAGCCTCTTTGAATGGTGTTAAAATACAATTGTGCATTCCTCTATCGGCGTGACTCCTTTTGAGGTAACCTTTGGTAAACCTTCACCAATGAGGTTCTTCATCTGTTCAGACTGTTGATTCATTGCTGGCACGCGAGGCCAACTATTTGCTCACCTTCGTCGTAAGTTGCTCAAGGCTTAGGACCAGATAAAACATTTGGCTGATGCACATCGACGTGATGTTTCCTATTCTGTTGGGGACTGGGTTTATGTGAAATTGCACCCCTATCGTCAAGTTTCACTCAGGGACGTGATGTTTCTTGAAGGAGCGGGGAATGATAGTAATGAGGGTGTTGACATTAATAGAGGGAATCCTAAGCGGGCCCAAGAGAATTAGTTGTCGTCCAACTCAAGGGGATGTGTATATCCATTGATATCTTGCTGTGTTTTTGTTGTTTGTAACCCTCTAGAAGATCCTTATGTTGTGTTGTCACACATCTATGGGTTAGCTTTTTCAATTTATGCAATTGTATTATGTATGTAATCCGGGTTATATATTCATCAAATAGTGAATGAATGGGCATTGAGCAAACTATAAAAAAAATTCCTTTATTCTCTCGCTTTTCTGGAGGTTCCTTTCGTGGCCTCTAATACAAGAAATCATCTTCTCTATCTATTTCTAAAAACAAGCCTCTATCAGTTCAAAATAAAAAATACATGAAAAAGTAGCAAAGTAGACATATAGCGAAAGTTCAAAATCAAAATGCGAAAGCTCAAAATCGACATATGAAAAAGAGCAATGAACAGGGAAACAAAATTGCATCAAAATTTGAAATTGAAAAATAGAAGTTGAACGTTGAAGCATTAGTCACTTGCAAAAATACAATCTCAGTGAAAATTCTTGAGTTGCAAGAAGATTCGTAGTTATTGATTAGGTTTTGTAAATCGAAGCACAAAGAGATTCTACCTGTGAAGAGAATCAAAACCCAGAGAGAATTGTCACTTTTCAGTGATTAGGTTAGAAGATGTGTAGGTAATAAAAAATGAAAGTGAAGAGAGGATGAATAACATTTTATACTGAATGAGACGAGACACGAATTTGGTTTCAGTGAACAATGAACAAAGCATGCAAAGAGAGCATGAATGCCAAGCACGATGTCGAATAAGAGTAAGTAAGCTAATGTGTTCTCAGAGTATATGGCAAGGTGTATATTTAACAAGTATTGGGCCGCTTAGGTCACTAGATGGGTAATAAATATTGGGCTGCTTTTATTTTGTTGTAAAAAAGAGAACAAAAGTATTGGACTATTTTGTCATAATAATAATAATAAACATTGGAATGTTGTGCAATAATAATAATTTATTATTATTATTATTATTATTATTATTATTATTATTATTATTATTATTATTATTATTATTATT
>QARZ01040951.1:186699-198248 GCA_013407115.1 Glycine latifolia
TTGTTAAGTAAATTATTTTAAAATATTTTATTTTAATATTTTGGGAAAAAAATTGGCATGTAAATCTATAGGAAAATTTACTTGTAGATTTTCTTGTGAAATTATTATAATATTAATAAATTTTACCTGCGAATATATTCAGAAAAAAATTGCAAGGATTTCATGTGGAAACTTTTTTGCATAAAAATCTATGGAAATTTTTTCTGCACATAAATCCACAAAAAATTTCTGCAAAAACTTTTCTGCAAGGAAATTGACATTTTTTCTAGTTGTGAATCACTAAATTCTTTAGATTTCGTGGTCTTTGAACACTTTATAATTATATTATGTTGTTGCCGATATATTTAAGATAAATTATTCATGTGTTTGGTTTTATGTTAAGAAATTGATTTGAGGTTCAAAATTAATTTTTAGTTGAAACAACTTTAGGTAATTTTTGTATTTAATAAAAAGTATTTTATATCACAATTTATTTTTTACTTACTTTTTAAATAAAAATATCTAAACATAAATAACTTCATTGCAAAATCAATTTTAACTGAAATTAATTTTGCAAAATTCATTTCATGCAAAATCAATTTTATGAACACAAACTCAAATAAAAACTAAAGTCAGATTTAACTAAAGTCAAATAAAAGGTATATTTCAAAAATATAGGTAACTAATGTAACCAGTAGCTTGTTAAAAGGATTTAACTATATGGGAAACTGATTTCTTAAAATATAATAAAGTGTAAGACTATTTCTATTTTATTTTTTAATCAATGAAATATCAAAATTAAATTTAATAAAATAATTCATAAGTTTTAATTTATGCACTGATAAATGACACAAATGAATTTTCAATATTTTTTGTCATTAGAGTTCAAGATTTTTTTAAACAAAAAAATCAATTCAAATGAATTTTATTAACAAAAAAAGTATTTAAACACTTGTAATATTTTTATTTGTAGATAAATTATTTTAATAAAAAGGAAAGTTACAAAACTACTTCTGGAACCTAACTATAATTAAACTCCCGTGTTACAAAATTGTCTATTTGTCTTCACAGTGAATTTCTAAATTGTCATATTGTACAGTGACTCAATATTTGTAGATAATTCCTACAAAGAATTAAAAAGAGAAATAAACATGTTAATTATTTTCATAGGAAATTAAATTAAATTTTTGTTTTAATTATTTCAACCACTTGTTCATTGAATATGAAAATCTTATAAATAAGCTCAAAATATCATAAACTTTTTATGAAGAGGATTTCTCCTAGTGTTTCCTAACATGGAAGGTTACTTCCTTACAATAATTAAGTTTTTTTCGTTCATTGTAGTCCAACATGGATCATTTCAGATGAAAGTTGAAGATGTCGGCTTCCTTCATCTACCTAACTAGACAAGTCAAAATCTCATAACTTTTTAAGGAGTGGAATTCTCCAACTTTTTCGTAGCATTGAAGGCTACCTTCTTGCAATAATTGAGCTTCTTTCATTCATTGTAAGGAAAACATGGATTTTGCATAATCAAAGTGGAAACTTTAGACTTCCATCAATTATCAAATAGATAACTCAAAATCTTGAAAACATTTTAAGGAGAAGATATTTGCCTAGTGTTTCCTAGCATGGAAGCCTACTTACTTGCAATAATTGAGCTTCTTTCATTCACTCTAACACAACATGGATTTGTAGAACTAAATTGGGAAATTTAGACTTCCATCATCTAGCAAACAAGATAACTCAAAATCTAAAAGCCTTTTAACGAGAGGATTTTTTCGTGTTGTTTTCTAGCATGGAAGGCTACTTACTTGCAATTATTGAAAGAAAGTTGCAACTATGGCTTTCCCTTATCTACCCAACTAGATAGTTCAAAATCTCGTAAACTTTTTATGGAGAGGCTTTGTCATTGTGTTTCCTAAAATGTAAGGCTACTTCCTTGCAATAGTTCAGCTTGTTTCTTTCATTCATAGCTCAAAATATCAATTTTTATAGAGAGGCTTTCCCCTAGTGTTTCCTAACATGGAAAGCAACTTCCTTGCTTTAATTGAGCTTGTTTTGTTCATTGTAGCTCACACATTATGCCATGAGACAAATGTTGCAAATTAGGCTTCCTTCATCAACCTAACTAGATAACTCAATATATTGTAAACATTTTAGGGAGAGGTTTTCTCCTAATGTTTCATGACATGGAATGGTACTTTCTTGCCATAATTGAGCTTGCTTTGTTCATTGTAGCCCACACATTATTCACCTTGGACGAATGTGGCAAATACATGCTTCCTTCATCTACCTATCTAGATAGCTCAAAATATCGTAAACTTTTTCAGGAGAGGCTTTCTCCTAGTGTTTCCTAACTTGGAAGGCTACTTCCTTTCAATAATTGAACTTGTTTCATTCATTGTAGCTCACGCATTATTCACTTTGGACGAATGTGGCAAAATATGGGCTTTCTTCATCTACCTAACTCGATAGCTCAAAATATAGTAAAATTTTTTAGGACAGGCTTTTGCCTAGTGTTTCCTAACATGGAATGCTACTGAAAATACAATGAATGCCTAATCCAATAAACCAAGAGGGGGGGGGGGGTGAATTGGTTTTTGCCCCTTTTTAAACTTTTCTTGCAAATCAAAACTCAGCGGAAGAATTAATTTGGATCGTATCTTAGATCAAAAACAAATTTAGAAAACAATTCTCTTCTCCAATCAATTAACTCTTGTGTTGAATCAAAGTTTGAGTTGATACACAAAATTGAATATCTCAAGCAATCAATGAAATGTAAACCAAAGCTTAAATGCACACAACTTTATACTGGTTCACCTCCAACCACTGAGGCTACATCCAGTTTACCTTCTAATCCAAACTAGATTAGAGTTCCACTAACAGATTTTAGTTCTTTACAAGCAATCAACAAGGTCTCTTTCACCCACCCTAGGCAAAACTCTAAATCTACTCCCTAGATTTATCAAAAGACCTAGAACTAGAGAACCCTTCTCTGTTCACCCCTAGAAACTCCCTTTCTAGTAATGCTTTAAAGACCCCAAAATGCTAAATGGAAGATTCACAACACAAACAAATTTTTTACACAAATATCAAAGCTTGAGAAACAAGAAAGATGTCAACTCATATTCCCTTGCAGCATAAAGGATATACATGAAATTTATAACCTGAGGTGATGAATGATATGCTTTCTTGATTGATCTTGATACAGCTCAATGCATGAATAATCACAAAAATAACTCCTTCTCTTAAGCAAGCATGATGATTCTAACTCTAATGAACAACATTCTCAAAATGATTTTTCAAACTCTTTGGAACACTCAGAGACCGTTAAAACTTTGATAGAAATGAAAGCTCTCGTAAAAAACTCTTTTATTCTGTGACAAGGCTTTCCTATTTATAAAAAAACAGATTTAACAGACTGTAATCGATTATTTCGTTATAATAATCGATTATTTCGTTGATGTAATCGATTAAGTTGTTCATGATATTTCTGGAAATCTTGAACGAACAAAATAATCGATTATATTACCATGCAATCGATTAAGACTGAAAACATGCCATGTTTACATGCAGAGGTAATCGACTATTTTCCCATGTAATCGATTAAGACTGAAACTTTGCAAAACACTATAGGCCAAATTTAATCGATTACAAATATTTGGTAACCGATTAAACCAGTTCAATATATTATGCAGAAGTCTTATGTAATCGATTATTTCCACAGATAATCGATTATATCAGTGTTCATAAACCTGTGTCAAGATACTTTAATCGATTACGAGAAAATGGTAATCGATTAAACTGTTCGAACACCATTTTCCAGAAACCCAAACAAGCTAATAATCGATTATCATCCTTACGTAATCGATTAAAGCAGTGTAAACTTATTTTGTGCTTGTTTAGATTTACTAATGTATTTCAAATAAAATGCATGTATAAAAAAAATGATTCTTATCCTAAGTATGAATGCATGCAAGTATGATTTCCTTAATTACTGCAAAGGATTATAGAGATTTATCTTAAATGAATCAAGCTTAAACACAAGGTAAAATTACATATGCCATCTTAAAATGATTGGGCATGTAAAACATCAAAATAACTCTTGTCTTCTGATTCTTGAATCCAACAGCTACTACCTTTCAATAACAAAACTTGTTTTGTTCATTTAAGCTCACACATTATTCATCTCGGATGAATGTGGCAAATATGGGCGTTCTTTATCTGCCTAACTAGATAACTAAAAATATCGTAAACTTTTTAAGGACAAACTTTCTCTTAGTGTTTCCTAACATGGAAGGCTACTTTCTTGCATTAATTGAACTTGTTTCTTCATTGTAGCTCACACATTTACTATGGCATGATTCAAAGAGAATAAAACTAAGTTTTCCAACGTATGTCATTTTTCATTGCCTGACATTGGTATTCATTAGTACAAATTAAAGAGGAAACAATGAAATTTTAAATTAAATAACTTTACCAAATGGTAATTTTTCTTCACCACCAACAGTTGGATTTTGTGTACTCTCTGCATGACTTTGCTTTCTCTTGAAAACAATAGAAATTATAACCCAACAGCAGATAAAATAGCAACAAACACCACAATTGCAACAAGGAATGTAATGCAACGGTTGATATTGTTACCTCAAAGAGGTCCACTAGCTTGTGAATATATATATTAAAAAATGTTACATTTGTTTTTAATTGTTGAACGTGTGTCTATATTGGGACCACAATTCCACATTTACAATGATTAGTGAATACACAAATGTAATTAGTTATCAGTTGGCATGTCTCATTCAAGTTATGTCTATGAACAATGCACACAAAAGAATGTTTTCTATTACTGCTACAGATGCTCTTGTGACTAGTTTAGTTTATTCATATTGGAAATAATAGGGATAATTATGTATTTTGTAGTTTAGGAAATGGTTTTGGGATATTTGTCATAATTTTAGTGAGCAAAGCCCATATTCCCATTGTAATGACTCACCTCGTCGCTATGATATCACTACTCTAAACGTGTAATTTCAATTTTAAATAAAAACTCCATTAATTTGCTTATGAAAAAGAGGGTAAATTTTTCGCGATAATGCACTCACCAGACAAGGCACAAATACATAAATAAATAAAAAATATATATATAAATCAAACCATTATATATATCATTCACATGTTAGAACATAATTTAGTTTTTACATATATCTAAGCCTAGGATTTACATGGCCAGCCAAAAAGAATTAAGGAACCAACTAAGAAAGAGTTGATAATAACACACAACTCTCCCCCAAAATAATTTTTCATGTTATCACGTGGCTTGGCAGCTCCAACAAAAGGATCTCCCTCCAACATTGCCTACTGTTGCTCATCTGCTTCCAAAAACGAAGGTTCGCGATCATCACAGGTACCAATCACATGGTACAAATTGCAACAATGAGTTTATTGTACAAGTTCAACAAATACCAGATGACAATGATTAGTAAGAAAACAATACACTCAACAAACTAGTCGTCAACTTTTCCACAATTCCAATCAATTATGCTCAGAATGATGCATGCACCTTACTCAACTCTCAAATGCAATGTGGTTCCATTCTTTAGGAAATAGCCTAAGCGTGCCCACATGACACCCTAACTTAGGAAAATGATGCAGTAACTTGTAAAGGTCATCCTATCGTGCATAGGCAACTCTCCCCATGGTGATCAGTCTGAGTCTTAAGGGAGTTTTAAATCAAGTGATATGCCCCCAGGTACTTACTGCCACCGTTTATACTATTTTCATGCAATTATAAATATGAAACATGGTTACCATCAATGCAATGACCTTGGACAGTTAAAAATTCTAAGCAATCCATTTTCCTCTCCAGGGATGCTTAAATTCTTAAACCAATCACCTTCTCTCTTCAGGGATATCCAACACAGCCATTGCACCCCCCATGTACATACACAACATACATCCATCATAATGACATCATCAACATCAACATCAACATCATCTTATTTCAATGTCATCATCATTATCAATATCATCTCATCTCAATGTCATCATCAACCTCAACATCATCTCATCTCGGTGTCATCATCAACCTCAACATTATCTCATCTCAATATCATCATCAACATCAACATCATCTCATCACAAGAAATCACATTCCAATTAACAATCCATAATACCAATAACATTCCAATAAATTCATGTCTGGGATTCGCATTCCCCAAGTCTCTAGACAACACAAATCTCTTACAATAACAATCCATAATACCACGAGACTAATATTTTAGAAAATTCTAAATTAAAGAGGAGAATTATAGTATACAAAACAACCTCTAATGCCCATTTAAAATTTAATAAAGAAGAAAATAGAAGAACATATATAAAATTTTGGGCAGAGTTTTCTCTATAATTAAGACCTTTCCCAAAAATTTCAATCATTATAACAACAACATCACTCACAATTTCATTCATCAATAACAATATATCGCATCCCATTAGTTTAAAACACAGTTTTTCTTGAAAATCAGCACACAACAGGGACAAACATACATCCCCATAGTTGGGTTCCCTTACCCCAACTATGGTATCAAATTTGGTCCAAACACAGAGCTCTATATACCAAATCTAAGATAATTTAGTATAGATTTCTATATACATGGTTAACATTAATATCCGGGGTCAAATACCCACTCAAATTTAAAAGGGCTATAATGGTATTTTTGGAGTCTACATCAAAGAGACATCATTTTGAAATTTCGATCATGCCAATGTGATTAGGGTTCAACAAAGGTTACCAAAATGAACTATTTAAAAGAATACATAAACCAATAGTATTATATAGCAAATATTTCACTAAAGATTATGTTTAATATTCTATAAATTCCTAAGTGTACGTATTAAACCTTATGTTGTAATCATATTTATTATGTTTATTATGTTAACCTATTTTAATAAATGATTAAGCTTTGATGTATTATCACTTGTTCCAAGAAATATATATATATGGCTAGAATAATTGTGAACCCTTGAACAAAATACAAATATTTGAATGATTTGTACGGTGTGTGGAATAAAGTTTTACATCGTTCTTTGAAGTGTTACTGCAACTAAGATTGACTAAAATAATTTCTATGATAAAGGCTTGAAAACCGTGTAGTTTGATGTGTGATTTATAAATTGTATGTGATGAAAGAAAAGACGTTGTATGTATTGAATAATCAGTATGTCTTTGAATATGATGAAAGAGTAATATTGATGATGATATATGAAAATGATTATTCATGCATGTTTCATTCATGCATATGCATATGCCCTGCGGGGGTTAAGCCGCGATGTTGACCTCAAGAGGAGGTGTCAGATAGCTGAGGATTGAGACGAGCGGTTAGACAAAAGGTGTCTAAGCTAGGGGGTAGCCACAGTGGGGAGATCACCTACCCATGATGATCACATGTTGCGTAGGTGTGAGTCCTTCTGCAACACTGACCTACCCTGACTGGTCGATCCAATCTGTGCCATTGGGATGGGGCTATCTTGACTATGGCCATGTGTGGAAAGTTGATAAATCATGCATCAAGCATTTTCATACAATTCTTAGGATGAATGTTATGTTGTTTTATTGGTGAAAATATTCTGATATTTAAACTCTGTTTATCATAGACTTACCCTATTTTGTGTCTGTGGTTGACACCTGTGATGACCCCAATTTATTTGGGTGAGCAGATGAACAGTAGTAGCCGAGCATGGATGTTGGATTGAAGATATGCATGGATGATGTGATGAAGATGTTGTGATGCTTACTATTTTGTGGCTTTTGATATGTATTTTGGATTGTCTGTATATTATTGGATCTGTATTATGGACTGTACTATGGACTGTTTACATTAAATTGTATGTTGTATGTTGTGGTGAACTCACGAACGTAGTAAATTAAATAGCTCGCATAGAATGTTAGTTTTACGTAAACGAATTAGTTAGTAGAAATTTTTTTCGTAAATATAATAAATAAAAGTTAAGTATAATGAAGAAATAAGCTAAGGAAATTTAGGTGTTACAAAGCTTATCATGAACTATTATTAAACTTGTCCATTCTTTTTAAAGCTTATAAAAACTTGCAAAAAGATTTTAAGAAGTTGTCCAAAGATCATAAGGAACTTGCAAAATCTACTCTGGATAAAACAAATGTTTCTCTGGACAAGTCCAGTCAGATATGTAATGCTTGTGAAACTCTTAAGGAAAAAGAGTCGAAGTTGTGTCTTGAGAGTGAGACAATTACCAAAGAAAAATCAGCTCTATTAGAGAACTTTTAGGAGTTGGAAAACAAACTGAAAGGCCTACAAAAGAATTTGAAGGAACTAAACAAAATTCATGATCATCAAAATGAAGAAAGATATGATCTATGGAGGGAATGTGCACAAGCACACAAAGATTATGAGAACCTTGAAAAAAGTAAGAATAATATTTGGGTGATGGTATTAAAGAAAAAGTGTCATCCAAATGTGAATAAGCACACAAAGATTATAAGAACCTTGAAATTAGAACCGCAAAACCTACATTGGCCAAAATTATGAGTGGAAGTAAAAATCTTGGCAAGCTGTTAAGATATAGTAAATGTCCCATGGACAAATCTAAAAATGGATATGAGGGAGATATTTATGTTAGTGATGAAGCACTGTTTTTTTTTTACTTCTGTCGTAAAGTTAGACATTTGAAGTCCAAATGCAGGGACTAGCCTAGAATAGGTGTGCCCGATGCATTTATGTTTGTGATGAAGACACTGTTGTTTTTTTAATGATATGGATAGGTGTGTCCAATCTAGAAATGGATATGAGGGAGAGATTTAAGTTCATGATAAATACATTGTTGTTTTTTTACATTTGTGGTAAAGTTAGACATTTTAGGTCCAACAAAAAAGGACCCAAAATGATTTGGGTACCTAAGAAAAAGATAATTTCTGTTGTAGATGACTTTAACAGCAAGAAGCAAACACCTATCGTGGTACTTGGACGATAGCTTTCTATGTCACATGATAGGAGAAACGTGTATGTTCCAATGCTTGACTCCCTATCATGGTGGAACTGTCACTTACGGATGGAATCAAAAGGAAAAAATAGCAAGAGTGGGTAAGATAGTTATTTCCGTTTATCGATAATGTTTTATTTTTTTGAAGGACTCAAATACAATTTGTTGAGCATAAGTAAGTTATGCAACAATGGATATGATGCTTCCTTTAACAAGGATGAGTGTATCATTCAGGACAAGGATGGGTCCCTATTCATCTCTGCCAAGAGAAAGGGTAATGATGACTACCAATGCATGAATGCTTGGATTAGATCATTTCCAGAGTCCAATTTTAAGATACCAATGATAGATAGGAGAACTTACAGATAAAAGGTGGGGAAGATAAAGAAGATTGTATGAATAACGCCACGATCCGTGTTGGAATGATAAGTTGAGGAGGGAATGATAGAGGACTATCCAAAGAGCATGAAGTTCTAGAAGCACTCCATGAATTAAAGGTTTCAATGACAATGTCCAAAACCAAGCTTCTACAAAAAGAGATGACCAAGAGAATCATGGTTGGACTATTTAACAAGGGCAAGGATGGAGGAAGACACAAGAGCTTTGGAGCACCTTGAAGATTGTAGGAGAGCTCGCTTAGCGCGAATATCGTGCTTAGCACAATTCTTTTCATAGCTTTCTTAATTTTCCTAGTTTTCATAATTTTCGTATTGCCATAATTTAGTAATTTCTTATTAGTGTAATGACCCTCAATATGGACTTAAATAGGCCTAAACTATGCGTTTTTAGGTTTTATTAGAGGCTTAACTCTATAAGTACTCAGACATTGCTAGTTTTGAATAACTTTTAATTGAATAAAATTAGGCATTTGCTTGAATTGAGAGCTTAGTCACTTCTTGGTTCTTGGCGGAACCCAAATTGATTCTTATCAAGGAAGCTTTTCTTTGTGGCGAATCCTCCTCAACTTATCGTTCTAATACGGATCGTGGCGTTATTCCTTACCATCTTCTTTATCTTTCCCACCTTTTATCTATAAGTTCTACTATCTATCATTGGTATCTTGAAATTGGCCTCTGGAAACGATCCAATCCAAGCATTCATGCCTTGGTAGTCATCAGGTAACCTCTATAAGATCAAGCTAGGAGAACTATCAAATCAAAATGCGTCATGCTTGTTGTCTGTCAAAGAAAATCATTGGCTATGGCAAAAGAACATTAGTCATGCAAGTTTGAGGTTAATCTCAAAACTGTAGAAAACAACCTCGTAAGAGGATTGCCAAGTATGTCATATAAAGAAGATTTACTTTGCGAGACATGTCAAAAAGGAAAACAAATCAATAAGCCTTTCTAAAGAAAAAACATTGTTTCCACCTCAAGACCTTTAGAGCTATTACATCTTGATCTGTTTGGTTAAAATAGAACAACATTCATTAATGGGAAAAGGTATGGACTCATCATAGTGGACAACTACTCTAAATGCACATGGGTTATATTGCTAGCTCACAAGGATAAGTCTTTTAGTGTCTTCTTTAAATTTTGTAAAAGATTTCAAAAATGAAAAAGGACTATACATTACTTCAATAAGAAATGTTCATGGGGAAGAATATGAAAATGAAAATTTTCAAATTTTTAGTGAAGAAAATGGCATTGTTCACAATTTTTCAATGCCAAGAACACCTCAACATAATTGGATAGTTAAAAGAAAGAACAAATCTCTACAAGAGATGGCTAGGACCATGCACAATGATAACTTAACCCCTAAACACTTATGGGCTGAAGAAGTAAATACTATATTTTATCTTCAAAATAAAATTTATATAATTCTTAAAAAAGACTCCTTATGAAATTGAAGGGACGAAAACCCAACATATCATACTTCCATCCTTTTGGATTTTTATTCTTAACACTAAAGATAACTTGAGAAAGTTTGATTTAGAAAGTGATAGTGAACCATTTCTTGGATACTCTAAAACATCTAAGGCATTTGTTAGACTATTGGCAAGCGTACCAATGTCATCGTAGGTTACAAATTTTATAAAAAGATTGTCTCCTCATAATTTACAAGAGCTACTTAGTTTTTCCAAATAAAACTTAATAGTTTCATAGCTATATACAACAAATATAATCAAAATTTCATGGGTTTATGGAAATAATAGAAATAACAGATTAGTGCGTTGAAAATATGGAAAATTACAAAACGCAAATAAAATGAATTTAATTAATTCAAAGAAACCAGGAGTGGATTTCATCGTTCATATCCTCAGTATCTAAATAATATTAATACAAATGAATCATTTTCTAACATTACTAATGCACACAATAATTCACCCCGATTCAATCCCTTGTATTCGAGAATCCTAAGGATATTTATTGAATATCGATTCCTCGTATATGAAGTAAATAATTCAGCATTACAATCATAATCTTGTACTATTTGCAATCAAAATGCTAAGGAAAAACAATTCTAGCGTCACACCATCACCACAAATCCGGATGTATCATTACACAACCATCATAAACAAGCATCCAAGAACATCCCACAAGTTGACTTAAAAA
>QARZ01040951.1:198348-211659 GCA_013407115.1 Glycine latifolia
CCCCCAGTACTTCTCGTACTATTACAGTCAATCATCCTATTTTCGCCATGCAAATGAAGTATGTCTCTCATGGGCGCCATCAATGTATGGCCCGACACAGGAACTTCTCGCCCTGGCTAGGATCTCCATACCCTCCATGTTACATACACTCTGCCCCAAACGAGGGCCGCCCTAACACGGGCTCACTGATGCACTGACCGTGGTTCTTACAAGGTCCACCACTCGATCTCGTCATCTCACGTGTTTATACCTAGCCTCTCACTATGGCTCTATCAAGGTACAAAACATCTGAAGCCATCACATAGGCTGACTTCAATCGTAATTCACATACGTCATCCACAAATACTACACGTATATATATATATATATATACAACTCGGCTAATCCGTCTCGGCAGCCGACATCACCAACACATACACACACAACTCGGCCAACCCATCTCGGCAGCCGACATCACCAACACATACACACATACAACTTGGCCAATCCCTATCCGGTGCTCAACACCTTCACGAACACTTCTGCAAAGTGTATGAGAGCTTTTCAACATCAAAATGCCAACTCTTTGCACATGCACGAGGAGATTCTTACAATGTCAACTCCAGATCCCCACACCAGAATATCATTAACATCAACACAAAATCGATTCCCAAACACAAGGCGTAACCTGTTCCATTCAATAAGACGAACATAGCTTACTGGAAAACAACACACACATGGGACATGCAACCATTGTCCAGGTCAGATTATTCTTTTTTTCCTCAACCATGCTACCTGAAAACCGTTATTAAACATGATAAGCTCCCCTTACCTAACTAGAGGTTCATTTTGCAGCTACATGACGTGTTGTTTTGTGCTTTTGTTCTGACCAAAAGGACCTTCTCGACGTCGGGCTTTGGTGGCAGCAACGATGGTTCTTGTGGGTTGAATGTAACACAGAAGGTTGAGGGAGAGAGAGGGTTCTGGGTGTGAGTTTTAGAGAGAGGACGGAGAAAAGCAAAAGGAAAGCGCAAAGAGAGGGGATGGATACGCTTCAACCGCACACTTCTGCTCTTAAGTACTCAACTGACAGGACATGTCTACCTTGCGTGTTCGGGCAGCAACCATAGCTAATCAAAGTTGACTTAGCACATCCATCATAAAACATGCATACCAAAGTAGAACAATAACAACCAGCACTTATCAAAATAAATCAAGTAATTAAGCAACATTATTACACACATAAACGTCCAAATTAGCAACTTATAATCCAGGGTGTTACATCTCTCCCACCTTTTTAGGAATTTCGTCCTCGAAATTACCTGGTGTAAACAAAGTTGGGTAGGCTTCCCGCATCTGGCTTTCAAGCTTGCATGTTGCATCTTCCCTAGATATACCTCCCCAGATTACCTTGACCAGGGGAATTCCTTTTTCCTCTTAGGTGCTTTATCCGTCGATCCTCAATCCTCAAAGGCAGTGTTTCATATGTTAGATTTTCCTTTACTTGAGTGTCGTCCAGTTCGACCACATGAGAAGGATCATGAATGTACTTACGAAGTTGGGACACATGGAATACATTGTGGAGATTGGAAAGGGATGGGGGTAAGGCAATTTGGTAGGCGACGGGGTTGACTCTCTTTAGAATCTGGAAAGGACCAACAAACCGGGGTGTGAGTTTCTAGGATTTCAATGCTCGACTGACCCCGATCCATGGGGTGACTCTCAAGAATACATGATCACCGACCTTGAACTCTAGGTCCTTCCTCCTCCTATCATGATAACTCTTTTGCCTACTCTGGGCCGTCGCCATCCTATCTTGGATCAACCTGACCTTCTCAGTCGTCTGTTTTGCCACCTCGTGTCCTAGCATAAGACTCTCATCGGGTTTCAACCAACATAAGGGTGTCCTACACCTCCTACCATACAGGGCCTCGTAGGGTGCCATGCCAATGGTAGAGTGAAAACTGTTGTTAAAGGTGAACTCTATCAGGGGTAGGAAACTGTAACGACCCCGTATGCATCCGGTTCATTAACATTATAATATGGTCTTAAGCGCATAAATACTTAACGTAATTAAGTAAACGCAGAAGCATTAAAAAAAACAAGACATCATCTTATGTCATACATTACAACTAAAACATTATGTATGGAATTTTGTATACATCCCAGTACCCGGGTTCTATTCCAAAAGATACATCGTACAAAACCAACCCATACCGGGTTACAAAATATACAACAAAATTGAGCTAGCAGACTCTCCAAAAAGGACTGCCTTCCAAATCTGCTCCTCAACCGGTCTCGGCCTCTTGTCTGGGATCCTCAATTAGTGGCCAACCTAGCCTCTTAATTGAGATCCATCGAACAATCCCTACTCGGGTCTCTTACCCCGGACTTCATCCTTCGCTCTTTGGCTATCACCTGCAATAAAATATAATCCCCAACCGGGGTGAGATACAATCTTAGTAAACTCAGGGTTCTGGGAGTTACACCTCCCCCTGGTTCACTTCCAAGTACATGGCATTTAGATTAGCATTACAATTAACATAGCCAAGCAATATGAGCTCTGAACTGGTCGGGAGTGGGCCATGGAAAGGGGTTTGGATCCTGTCTATGTTGATGCAGTGTATAGTTGTAGAAGCTTTCATTTAACTGCATCTGGCCTCTGTAGTTTGCAGCCTGCTGATCAGCCACATGTTGCATGTAAGTATTCATCTGGAGCTCTTTTCTTTGTAGATGTGCTGCAATGGAGTCCAAAGATGTTGGCTCTGGTGGCTGCTGCTGCTGAACCTGTCTAGCCAAACAATATTTCTCAATAAAGGCTCTGTTGATGGGAGGTCTGATGGTCTTGGAAGGTTGCACCTGGATTCCATAGAATTGGCATAGTCCAGTGATTAGAGCAGGGAATCCAAGTGCCCTATTGGCCTTCTCCGGGTTAAGCGGATGCCTTGGTGGCTCTAAGATCACATACTGATGAATAGCATCCAAAATTAACTAGGCCACATCAATACTGATCTGTGTAATACAACTAAAAACTAGCTGGCATTTTAGCATAGGTAGTCAGAGTTATGGTTACTTGGAAGTATATTACTCAAGAGAAATGTCATAAATTTGAGTTAAAGTAGTCATGTCAGTTCTCATCAGCCTTACTCTGTTACCTGCAATGTTTCTAGCAAAATCATAGCCTGGGATACAGAGGAGCTGAGTCATAACCTGTTCATCAAAGTTGTTTCTCCTGGTCATGTATTCACAAAGTTTCCCTTCTTCCAAGATGAGTGGATTTCCTAAAAATTGATTAATCGCATCTGGATTGTAAGGAATCCACTAGCCATGTACTGAAGAGCGTTGATCACGAATGCCTTCCTCGGTTGGCCAAGCATTGGCATAGAATTCTAAGACAACTGCTAGATCAAATTTGTGCATTGGGGTGGCTAGTTGTCTCCATCTTCTTCTGTCAAGTTCCATTGTAAATTTTGGATACTCTCCTTCCATTAATTGAATTTTTCTTTCCTTGAGGAATGACCAATTTTTAATTATCTCAAACTGTTTTTGGTGTTCCTCGTTCCTGAATCTTTGAGCATCAAATATGAAGTCTGCAAGAAGATCTGAACTTGATCTTTCTCCTGCGTGCCTAGCCCTTTTAGCAGGAAACTTGTTGGGAGCCATTTGAAAAATTGTCAAAAATGAATATGATAAAATCCAAGATAATAATTTTTTTCAGATTTGTTAGTGTTCCCAAAATGAATTTGAACAACATGTAAAATGCATATATATGTGTGCTAGCAATATTCAGCCTTTCAAAATGCACAAGTCATGCACCATTCCTATGCATTATGCTAAGTGTTGTAACTTGTTTAGCATGTAATCTTTGACATTTTGAGTGAAATTTTCAAGTCATGCACAAAGGATTAAATCAAGCTTGAAGTCTATCATGAACAATTTGAAATCTAACATACATTCAAGCTTTCTTTATACAAGAATGGAGTAATTTTCGTGCAACAATAAGAACTAAACCATGACTTTTTTTCATTGTGGCATTTCACCAAACACTTGGTAGGCACACTTTTTGGTGGATGAAAATGAATATGTTTTTCACATAACCTACACCAAATTTGCAGGAACAAGACATAGGAGTAGGGAAGAAGAAATTTCAGAATTTCAGAGCAAGCACAAAATCAAAACAACAAAAAATTCATAAAGTGACTTATGTGACCTAAGTTTAGAAGTAGACAACAATCATACAATTGAAATGAAGGCAAGAAAGTTTAAATGAAAACATGTTCAAGATGATTTCAAGTGAGTGTGAAACATTTACCTTAAATTCCAGAAATTAAGAGATGTGGGAAGAGGGTAGCGCTTGGGCGAGGTTTGGGAAGGAAGAAGATGATGAAAAGGTCACAGCAAGCAAAATGACAAGTGAATGAAAGTGACTTTGGTGAAATTTTGATTTTTAAACTTTACTGTTCTTGCTTTAGACGTAGGCTCGCCCAGGCGAGCATTTTATGCACGGTTCACTCGCCTGGGCGAGTTAAACCCAGTTGTTTTTTTTTTAAAATAAATATTAAATGAACTTAGTTTCTACTACCCTACCAAGACCTTATCTTATATTAAATATTTTGAATATTTAAGAAAACTAAATAATATAAATATTTAAGCAAAATAAACAATATTTAAAAAGAAAGGTTAGAATGTACTAGGTTGCCTCCTAGAAGTGCTTCTTTAACGTCATCTTAGCTGGACGCTTTTGCTGTAGCTCAAACTTCTTGCAAGTGGATCATAGTGGTGAGCCTCTCAACATCACCACCCAAATAAGCTTGTATTCTGCTACCATTTACAGTCCATGTCCTTTTCGTAGCTGGATCTTCAAGGACTACAGCTCCATGTGGCATGACTTCATTGATGATGAATGGTCCAAACCATTTGGATTTCAGCTTACCTAGAAACAATCTCAATCTAGAATTAAATAACAAAACCTATTGTCCAGGTTGAAAATTCTTTTTCAAAAGCTTTTTATCATGATAAAATTTAACTCATTGTTTATAAAGCTTAGAATTCTCATATGTTTGAGACCTTAATTCCTTCAGTTCATGAAGTTGGAGCTTCTTGTGTTCATCGGGTGCATTAGGATCAAAATTCAGAAATTTTAATGCCCAGAAAGCTTTATGTTCTAACTCAACAGGCAAATGACAAGATTTGCCATAGACCAATTAGAAAGGTGTGAGTCCTATAGGAGATTTGTATGCTGTTATGTATGCCCACAGAGGTTCATCTAGCTTTTGAGACCAATCCTTCCTTGACTGAGCAACTATTTTCTCCAAAATTCTTTTAATTTCCCTGTTAGAAACTTTAGCTTGCCCATTGGTCTGGGGATGATAAGGTTAAGCGACCTTGTGTCTGACACTGTAGTGTTGAAAAACTTTCTTAAGTTGGACATTGCAAAAATGAGATCCTCCATCACTTATCAATACTTTGGGTGTACCAAACCTTGAAAATATATTTTTCTTTAAGAAGCGAATAATTGTCTTAGCATCAGCATGTTGTACAGCTATTGCTTCCACCCATTTGGTGACATAGTCCACAACTAACAAAATGTATTCATTTGAGTAGGATGATGGAAATGGACCAATGAAATCTATTCCCCAACAGTCAAAGGCTTCTACCTCCAGAATGTTTTGTAGTGGCACTTCATTTCTTCTAGAGATTCCCCCTATTCTTTGGTAGTTATCACACTTCTGAACATATTCATGGCCATCTTTAAACAATGTAGGCCAATAGAATCCTGATTGGAGAACTTTTGCAGCAGTCCTCTCCCCATTGTAGTGGCCTCCATAAGGTGAACTATGGCAATGCCACAATATGCTCCTTGCCTCCCCCTGAGTTACACATCTTCTCAGGAGATTATCTGCTCCAATTTTGAAGGGCTAAGGATCATCCCACACAAAGTATTTAGCATCACTGAAAAACTTCTTTCTCTGGTGCCAAGTGTAATCTTCAAGAATTGCACTAGCTACTTTGAAATTAGCCATCTCTGCAAACCATGGCCTTTCTAAAATGTTGAATAGCTTTTCATCAGGGAATTCTTCTTGAATATCATGACCTTATGTGGTTACTTCATCACTGGTAAGTCTCAAAAGATGATCAACTACATGATTTTCACTCCCTTTCTTATCCTTGATTTCTAAATCAAATTCCTGTAAAAGTAAAACCCAACGGATAAGTCTAGGTTTAGAATCAGCTTTGACTAGCAAATATTTTATAGCAGCAAGATCAGTAAAAACTACAACCTTAGAACCTATTAAATAAGATCTAAATTTTTCCAAAGCATACACTACTGTAAGCAATTCTTTCTTAGTTGTTGCATAATTAATTTGAGCTTCATTTAAAACTTTGCTTGCGTAATGTATAACATCGAAAACTTTGTTTTTCCTTTGATCCAAAACTGCACCTACAGCATAATCACTTGCATCACACATTATTTCAAAATCAAGGGTCCAATTTGGTGCAGTGATTATAGGTGCAGAAACTAGTTTTTGTTTCAAAGTGTCAAAAGCTTTTAAACAACAATCATCAAAATGAAATGGAACTTCTTTATTCAAGAGATTGCTCAATGGTTTGGCAATTTTGGAAAAATCCTTGATGAATCTTCTGTAAAATCCTGCATGTCCTAGAAAACTTCTAATGCCTTTCACATTTGTTGGTGGAGGTAATTTTTCAATGACATCCACTTTGGCTTTGTCAACTTCAATGCCATGCACAGAGAACTTGTGACCTAATACAATACCTTCAGTCACCATAAAGTGACATTTCTCCCAATTAAGCACAAGATTTGTTTCAATACATTGCTTCAAAACAGTATTCAGGTTAGACAAGCATAAATCAAAAGAAGAACCAAAAACAGAAAAATCATCCATGAATATTTCAATACTTTTTTCAACAAGGTCAGAAAAATAGCAAACATGCATCTCTAAAATGTAGCAGGTGCATTACAAAGACCAAAAGGCATTTTCCTATAAGCAAAAACACCAAAAGGGCAAGTAAAAGTTGTTTTCTCTTAATCTTTAGGATCAACATTGATTTGATTATATCCTGAAAAATTGTCAAGAAAACAATAATATTATTGACCTGCTAACCTTTCCAGCATTTGATCCATAAATGGTAATGGGAAATGATCATTCCTGGTGGCTTTATTGAGCTTTCTGTAATCAATACACATTCTCCAACCCGTAACAGTACGAGTTGGAATAAGCTCATTTTTATCATTTTTAACAACAGTCATACCACCTTTCTTATGTACTACCTGTACAGGGCTTACCCACTGGCTATCTGAAATCGGATATATCATTCCAGCTTCAAGTAGCTTGACTACTTCTTTTCTGACAACTTCTTCCATGGTTGGGTTAAGACGTCTTTGAGTTGAGCTATAGGTTTATAATCTTCTTCCATTAAAATTCTATGCATACAATAAGAATGACTAATACCTGTTAGGTTTGATAAGGTCCAACCCATGGCTTCTGTATTTTTCTGCAAAACTTTTATCAGTTTCTTTTCTTCTTCTTCAGAAAGATTTGCATTAATGATCACTGGTTTCTGGGAATTTCCTGCAAGAAAGACATATTTTAAATCTGAAGGTAATACCTTTAACTCTAGCTTTGATTCCTCTTTTTGCTTATCTTCCTTCAATTCTTCAAAGAGAGATTGATGATAAGGATTTTCTTTGAAATAATTTAGCTGTTGAAGATACTCTGATCCTTCCTTATCTTCACTTTCATCTCCTTCTTTGACTACTTCTGTCAGTGCTTTCTCTAAACCATCTTTCCTGTAAATCAATTTTTTAGGGTCAGAAATTACCTCATGATGACTACCAAGACATGAATGCTTGGTTTGGATCATTTCTGGAATTGCAAGCTTCAAGACTCCATGAATGGTGCTTTAAAACTCAAATAGAAAAATGGAGAAGATTAAGGAATGACTAAGAATGGCGCCACGATCCAAAAATGGAACGATAAGTCGGAGGAGGATTCGCCACAAAGGAAAGCTTCCTTGATAAGAATCAATTTGGTTTCAATCAAGAACCAACAAGAGGCTAAGCTCCCAATTCAAGCAAATGCTTAATTTCTATTAATCAAAGTGTCTTAGAAATATCAATATTTGAGTACTTATAGATTTAAGCCTAAAAATGCTTAATTTCTATTTTAAGTCCACATTGAGACCCATTACACAAATAAGAAATTACTAAATTACGACATTACGAAAATTACGAAAACTACAAAATTACGAAAGCTACGAAAGGAATTCTGAAGCAAGCTCTCCTACAATATTCAAGGTGCTCCAATTCATCTCCTTGTGTATTCCTCCATCCTTGTTCTTGTTAAATAATCCAACCATGATTCTCTTGGTCATCTCTTCCTGTAAAACCTTAGTTTTAGACCTTGTCATGGGTCCTTCAAATCTCACCAAAGGAAGTGCTTCAAGCTCTCCTTCTAGACCTTTGGCTTGGAATGGACCTCCATCATCATGATCCTTAGATAGTCCTCTATCACCTCATCCAGGACATCTAATCTAAAACATTCTTTTTTATCTGTGGGATGCTTCATAGCCTCAAGAACATTGAACTGCACTTCATCACCTTGCACCCTCACAGTGAGTTTTCCTTCATCAACATCAATCAAGACTTTGGCAGTCTTCATGAAAGGTCTGCCAAGAATTAATGGAACTTCACTGTCTTCATCCATGTCCATCACTACGAAGTCGACTGGAAAAAAGAATTTGTCAACTTTCACCAACATATCTTCAATAATGCCATGAGGATGCTTAATAGTTCTGTCAGCTAGCTGCAAAGTCATCCTTCTTGGTCTGATTTCTACTTCTCCTATCCTTTTGATCATGGATAAGGGTATGAGGTTGATGCTTGCTCCTAGATCAAGAAGAGCCTTCCCAATTGATAATCTCCCAATAGCCACAGGAATTGTGAAACTACCGGAATCTCTGGATTTTTCTGGAATGGTCTTTTGGATAATTGCACTACAACCTGCATCCAATTCTATTGTTTCATCATCCATGTATCTTTTCTTCTTGGTGAGTAAATCCTTCATAAATTTGGCATATGTTGGCATCTGCTCCAATGCTTCAGAGAAAGGAATGTTGATCTGCAGTTGTTTAAAAATATCTAGGAAGCGCTTGTACTGCCTTTCCTTTGCTTTCTTTGATGAAGCATATGGATAAGGCATATACTGAACTGGTGGAGGAGTTAATACAGCTTTGCCTTTATCAATTGTTTTCTGCTTCTCTTCTTCACTTATCACCCTTTTTTTTAAAATTTTTCAATTGTCACCACTTCATTATTTTTTTCATTTTCTTTTTCAATTTTTTTTATTTTCATCATTTTTTTTCTACAATTTCTTCATTTTTCTTTTTCTCATCATCATCCTTTAAACCAACCACAGTCCCTCTCCTTGTTATAATTGCCTTACATTGTTCCTTTGGGTTGACTTGTGTGTTTGCTGAAAAAGATCCATCTCCATGCTCTGAGAGTTGCTTTGCGAGTTGTCCAACCTGTACTTTAAGATTTTTTATGGAAGCAACAGTATTCTTTTGATTGGTGATGGACATCTGCATAAATTGAGTTAAAGTGTCTTCCATTTTTGACAATCTATCAGGCTGAGCTTGGTTTTGTGGATTCCTATTAGAAGGACCTGCATATGAATTGTTAGAAGGACCTGCAAAAGGAGGATTAGTAGGAACAATATATGCATTATTATTTTGTCTCCAATCGTAAGGTTGATTTGAACTTGGACCTCCTCGGTAACCTTGATAGTTTCCTTGATAATTCTGCTGAGGTCTGGTCTGATTCTGCAAATAATGAGCCTCCTCTTCTGGTTGGCAGTCACTAGGTGCTGGACAGTGGCCATTTTGATGTTCTCCACCACAAAAATCACATCTCAAAATTTGTTGAACTTGATGAGCTGTGTGTGTTTTCTGTGGTCCTTCATGCTGAATTTGTTGAGGAAGTTGGCCTATTTGTTTGGTTAAGGCCTCCAATTATTGAGTTAACAATTTATTTTGAGCTAGAATTGCATTTTGAGTATCCAGCTCCATTACACCTTTTCTCTGAATTGGAGATCTATCATGGTGAGACTGGTAATCACTAGCTGCTATGGAGTCAATGGTCACAATTGCTTCCTCCGGGCTTTTTGACATCATAGTTCCTCCAGCTGAGGCATCAAGAATCATCTTTGTCTGAGGTCTCAAACCACTATAGAAGATATGTAATTGTGCAGCGTCATCAAAATTGTGGTTTGGGCACCTTCGCAATAAGGATTTGAATCTCTCCCATGTCTCATAGAGAGGTTCATCTACTCCTTGGGAAAAAGTAGCAATGGCTGATTTTGCGCTTATGAATCTTGATGGAGGAAAGAATCTAGTAATAAATTTTTCCTCCACTTCTTCCCATGTGCTCAGGCTTTTGTTTGGTTGGGACTGGAGCTAATGAGGACATCAAAGGTCAACTTGACATCAAAGACCAACCCCAAGACCAAGACCCAATACAAGGCATAGGAGGACCCATGGCAAGAGCAAGAGCTAAAAAGACCTAAGAAGCTTTGCAACATATAATGGCTAATCTGAGGGCAATCCAATTGCATGAGGGAACCCAAAATCTAGAGGGCTGCATGAGTGGACTACTAGTCACATGTATTGCTTGCTTGGAGTGATAATAAAAGCAATTATTGACATAGGCCTTTAATAATAAAAAAAATAATAGTAATGAAGTGCTTGTAGCTGGTTTTGAGACCTGGACCCCAAGCTTAGTTATGCCTCACTTAACCACTAAGGCATTTAGTTATTCTTACAATGTTGAGATTTTAATTTTCTTTTATTTCCTACTAGATGCATGAGAACTAATTTGTATAAATCAATTCCGAAGTGAATAGAGAAGGGACTTTTAGCTGTTGCATTTTATCATTAGCTTGAGAATTGTCTCTGCTAGGGTTCTTCCTTGAACCATTTTGATCTTATCAAGAATTGCTCAATTCTTGTGGCGATCATCAAGGCTTATCAAACATCAATTGTTTGTGGCGCCTATTTGCTACTTCCCTTGCACACTTTCTGTTTCCTTGTTTAAACTTCCGTATTTCTAAATTCTGTAATTCAGCCCGAATTTCTTATTTACATAAGTCTCGTTTTACTTATCCTTTTTCGGTGTTTCTTGTGTCTAAATTGCATTTCGGAATGTCCTTTTTCACCTCATTTTGGAATCGCGCCAATCCGAGTTCTACAAGTTGAGAAACGTCCAAAAGTTAACAATACGATTCTGGTTCAATTTGTGAGCGAATTCCAACCTAGAATTGGTCCGAAATTGAATCAAGGCGGGGATTCACATCAGGAGCCAAGTTTTTGCTTTACCTGTCAAAGAAAATGGAAAAGATCTAAGGTAAACAGCTTAAGCATCTTCATCAGAAGCTCCCATTGTACTACATAACTCCATGAATGTGGACAAGTGAGTGTATGGATCTTCATGGTCCATCCCTGCAAAGGGATGTGAGCCAATTAGACTGAGCAATGCTGGCTTCAGTTCCACAACTTTATTGTTGAATGGGAGGATGACTATGCTGTTGTAATGCTTTGGTCCTTGTTGGTAAGCGTAGTCACCAAGAGTTCTCCTTGGTGGTCTATTTTCTTCTTCCCCTTGATCAGTCATATTATGACGTACAAGTAGCTTTTCTGATGAAGGAGGATCAATAGACGAAGTTTCCCTCGATGGCTTATTGGCTTCTAGTTTCTTTTTCTTCCCATTTTTCCTTTCTGTTTTGGTGATTTTTGGATCAAACAAAGGTTTATCTGTAGAAAACTTACCTCGCATAAAGGAAAAAGAGCAAACTACAATATCCCGTAAGCATCGAGGTTAAAAGAAAAGAAAATTTATATACACAAATCAAAAAAAAGTAAATAACGAAAGTAAGAAAAAAAATCCTACTAAACTGAAAAATTAAATCTTAAAAGAACTGAGTAAACAACTCAAGTCCCCGGCAACGGCACTAGAAACTTGTTAGACTTTTGGCAAGCATACCAATTTGTCATTGTAAGTTACAAAATTTATAAAAGTTCATCTCCATAGGGACTTGAGTTACTCAGTTAATCCAAATAAAACTTAACAGTTTAATAGTTATATACAACTAGTGTGAACGGAGTTTCATGTATTTGTGGAATAACAAAAATTATGAAATTTAAAGAAAAAGCGGAATAATAAATTTAGTGTGTTGGAATTACGGAAGATTACGGAAGCTAATAAGATTAATTCAAGAAAAGCTTAGGATTGGATTTCATCATTCATACCCTTAGTATTCAGTTAATATTACCATGCATAAATTATTTTCTTTTATTATTGATGCACACATAAAATCACCCCAAATCAATCCCTCGCATTTGAGAATCCTAAGAATATTTATCAAATATCGATCTCTCGCATATGAAATAAATACCCCAGCATTACAATCATAATCGTGTGCTATTTGCAATCTAAACGTTATGCTCTATTCCTAGCAATGTAACGTAAAGAGTAAAATTATTCAGTTCAAGTTTTAAGAGTACTTTCCAGTTAAACTTAGAACCTTATTTCATGAAACTAGTGATCAAGTAGAATCAATCATTAAGTACAAAATGAAATTACCAATAATAAAGAGAAAAGACTTATGCATAAATAAATATTAAAAGAGATACTTAAGTGTAAGAAGATTACATCCAATCCTTAGAGAAGTTAGCCGATCATTGTGGAGAGCACCTCCTCAATGGAAGAATTGATGAAGGAAATCATCACCAACTCCTTTCGGCAGAGTTTCCACACTAATTCCTCACTTCTCTCACTCTCCCTAAGCTAAACTACTCTCAAATCACATCCTAAGCTCTCAACTTTCGAAAATGGGATGATTTTCTCCAAGGTTTGCATGTCTATTGATAGGAAGCGAAGGCTGCTGGAGTCCACTCACCTAGGCGAGTGTTTTTCCCTGTTTTTACTCGCCTGGGCGAGTTTAATGCCACTTGCTGATGCCACTCACCCAGGTGACCATTTTAGCCTATTTTCGCTAGCCTGGGCAAGTTAAAAGATACTTCTGGAAACCTCCACTCTCCTGGGCGACCAAATTGTAAATATAATGAATACCTAATCAAACAAACCAAGAGGGGAGTGAATTGGTTTTTACCTCCTTTTTTAAAAATTTCTTTTGAAACAAAGAGTCATTGGAAGAATTTATATGGATCGTATCTTAAACCAAACCAATTTAGAAAACAACCTTCTTCACCAATCAATTAACTCTTGTGCAGAATCAAAGTTTAGATGATAAG